>JAFEMH010006753.1:0-113760 GCA_022495995.1 Adenophora triphylla var. japonica | reverse complement strand
ATCCGTATAGCGAATAATCCACACTTGGGATGCGGCGATAACAATGTACCGTTAACCCCACTCGGGATACAATAATATCAACATGTCGAGATAATCCACAATTCTGGGATACAACATAACAATATGCCAAATAATTCACACTGAAATACAAGGTACAACGTATGTAATACATATACGTTCTCAACTAACGTAATAGTGTAACTTATAGCTTTCTAAGCACGCTTATTCAAATTAATCACCAAGGGTAATGGGAGCAAAGTAAGGCCACCTAAACCATAAACCATTTCTACGAAGTCATTACTCAACCTTGAAGTGATCTTTAATAAAAAGTTCAAGACCTACTTCCCAAGTTTGAACCACTTTTAGTGAAGTTAAGAATAAAGCTTATCTACCATTTTCTCGAACAATGTCTAACTACTCCTACAATTCCATTCGACCAAATAAGACGTCATGGCCTAAACAAGGCATTCTACCTTTAACCTAGGTGTAAAAAGGATTAATTCATATCCTGGTAGATTAGGTTTCACTACTTTGAAAGGATTAGGAACCATACTTAGTGGTTGTGGGTAAAATTTAGCAAGAAAGGAAACCGGGAAATTACGATGACATGGGCGACCGCCCAGAGCCTATGGGCGACCGCCAAGAGGGAAAGGAAATGAAGGCTAAGGTTCGGACACATGGGCGACCGCCCAAGATCCCTACGGGCGACCGCCCAAGATGATTTTCGGCCATACTCGCCACTAACCCCTTTTCACATATTTTCTTTTTTCTTTTATTAATCCTTCTTATTATGGGTGAACCTAGAAAGATCTTTCTAACTTCACCAATCACATACTAAATCATTCCTAATCACATAAGATAGATTAAATCCATTTAATCCTTAGTGATTTTACTCATTTCACTACCCATTTCAATTTAACCTTTCTATCTCCATTCAAACCTTACTCTTTCTTCTTTATCAACCTCCATGAACATAAATCTTATTTTTAGATTATTAAACAATTTCTCCACTCCAAGAAAGTATTCCAATACATTCCAACATTAACCCAAAATCCTTTAGTATTAAAGCCTTATTTCATTTCTAACATATAACCATTTCTTATAAACCATTTTCTTCACTTTCTAATTCTAGTAATTTGGCTAAAACCCAAATTCAATACTTACTCTTAATTCATTAACATTCATAATTACTCTATACCATTTCTCCTTCAACCTTAGATCACCATTTTACAACTAAAATTATTTCAACCTTGATTAAACCATTTTAACCCAAATAACATTATTCCAAAAATATCCAAAATCCTTTTCTTTCAACAACATATTAAATAACACATAAAGTGAATAATTAGTAGAAGGAAGTCATAATAACTTACTTAGCAAATATGGGATGGATTAAGGATCTTCTTAGCATAATGAGCTCCTCTCTTCACCCCGAACACGAAAGTACGATCGGATTGCCAAATGAAGAAGAATTGAATTTACTACCATTTTTAAAAGGAAGGATTTATGGAGGTTTCTCCCATGGAGAAAATGAAGAAGAAAATATATGAAAGATGATGATGAGGGAAGTGGGGAGGTTAGGAAGGAGGTGATGGAAGAAATATGGGGAGGAGTATGGGAAAAATGTAGGGGACTTTGACTAAGAAGAGGGAGGGGAGGAAAATAGGAAATATGGCCCCTCCCCATCCATTATAAATAAAAAATCTTCCCAATTTCAACATTTAAGCCCCTAAATTTCCAAGGAATGAAATTAAACCTTCTACTACTATCCTCTACACAAGTACCACCCAACTACTCATAATATTTTATTTATTTATTTATTTTATTATAACTCCACCATACTACTTAAAATAGTTTATTGATTTTCAATTACTATATTTCCCCAAAATACTTTAATCTATTTCCATTTAATTCTAAGGCTTTAAGATTATCTCATAACTATTTTAAATTACCATAATAAATCAAAGACATAAATTAAGCACATAAAGTCAACAAATAATATAAAAGGCATATAATATGATACTAAACTAGGTGCTAGGGTTAGTGGTCGTTACATTCACTCCCTTAAAGAAAATTCGTCCCGAATTTTAAACTGGCTTTCCTTAAGGATCAATAACAAAGGTTACCTCTCACGCATTTCGAATTACAACTTCCAAATAGTTTCCTTAACGGCATGATTCTTCTATACATTTTCACAACCCGAATACCCTAGGATTTCAATTCTCTAAACTATAATTCTAATAAATTTCAACGGTTCTCCCGCACAAGTCCTATCCGTCTAATCATCATTAGTGGGAGAACTCCATACAAACGAGGGATCATGCAAATGATTTTTCCATACCAAGCTTCACACAGTACCACTTCAATGCTAAACTAAAACTGCTATTATCCACAATTTGCTAAGGTTAAATAACTTCTCAACTTGAAAGGAAGTCCATCACACCACACACAACCTATTTTTCAAGAATCTAGATAGTCTTCTAATCTCTTCCTTTCAAGTAACTAAATTCTCCAACTCTTAGGATCGGCAACAAATCCCACTAGAGAGCTTCAATAAGGTAAGGTTCCCACTTAACATCATAAAACAATTGCAGCCACTCTCGAGTGGAGGGTAAGAAAATTCCGGTTTATCTAAGTTAACTTCCTCGAAGCATACGCTATCACTTTCCCATTTTGCATAATATCACAACCAAATTTTCCTCTAATACACACTTGAAATTTCACAAAGTCCTCACATCCACTAGGTAAGGTAAAGATCGGATCTATAGTCTATCTATTCTCCATTTCTATCAATATGATTCATCATTATTACATCCCACGCCATTTATACATCCTCTAGGGTTAACTAAAATTTCAATTCTCAAGAACTCCTTAAAAATTCCTTCGATAGCACCTGCCAACCCAAAGATCACGGACTCAATCCTGGCAAGATCCGTGATAACCTTCAAGCTTAAGACTATATAACCCAAAAAAAAAATGTAAAATTTTTGCGAGCCAACTCACATTTGTCAAACTTCTCAAACTATGAATTCCCACTAAAGGTTATTAACACAACTCACAAATTATCTTCATGATTCTCTCGTAACTTTAAATAACCAAGGAGGTCATCAATCATAACTACCATAAAGTCGTCAAGACAAGGATTTAAAATTCTGATTATCATACTTGGAATCAACACATGAGATACCTTGATGAAAACATAATTACCATCTACTCACAACTAGCACGTAAAATTTCTGGAAAGACTTCTTATGTAAGTCTACACATACCAAATATCCTTCACACCTTTAACCAAAAACTCCACCTTTAATGCCTATATATAACAAAAATTCCACATAAAAGTTTATCGGTATCAAATATCAAGATAAGCAAATTAGGCATAGAAAAAGAGACTCACATATTATGATAGTCCACCAATACACAACAACTTCTTAACCATCCAGGTCAATTATATCTCATAATTACACATCGGTAATCATACAAAATCAACTGGCAATACATGCCCAGCTATAACCACATCACCATCGTGGTAAACCAAAGGAGATTCGAGGTATTCTCTCATAAGAGCAGAATCCTCTAACAATAAAATAAAATCTCAAGCAATGTATGTCACATAGAAGCAAAATGTGATGCCAAACATAAATGATATGGAACAGGATCTATAAGAATATGACCCCTAACTTCTGAGACAGGGAATATACCTCTAGTGACCTCTGAGGGATCTATCTCTCCTGGACCCAAAACGAACACTCGATCACGGACCTTCTCTTTCGGTTCCCCTTCGTTATCTCTTTTGGTACCACCTCTTTGTCGTCCACCTTGCTGACTGCTGCCTGAAGCTCGCTCCTGCTGCAACCTTGGGCAATTCCTCCTAAAGTGCCCCATCTCTCCACACTTGATACACTTGCCTTGCTTACTCCAACACTGATCTTCGGTATGTCCGATCTTCTTGCAAAATTTACAAATCATCCCATAACGTCTGGATATTGTCCTAGACGAAGAAGCTATAACCAGTTCCCCTCACATACTTCCTGAAGTAAAAGCCCTTGGCTGTCCTCTAATGATTTTGAATCCTTGTCCTAGACACTTTGGTTTATTTCTAATCCCACCTTCCGATTTTCCACTATTTTCCTCAATGCTATTCTCGATCTTATATGCTCTATCTATGGCTGTCTGATAATTGGTGAAGCTATCAATCACTAACTTCTTCCTAAACTCAATCCTCAAACCTTTTACAAACCTATGAACTCTTCTCGCTTCATGCGATATCAAATGAGGGCAACACCTAGTTAATTCCTCAAATCGGACTGAATACTGACTCACCGTCATGTTCCCTTGTTTTAGTCCTAAGAATTCAATCTCCTTCTTATCCCTTGTAACCATTGAAATGAAATAATCATCGAACTGCTGAGTGAAATTATCCCAAGTCAGGAGCGTATGATCCCGCTCCCAATTTCCTTTCAAAATCTGCCACCACCGATCAGTTTGGACCTTCAAGTTTGAAAACAGCATACCTAACTGTCTCTTCGTTGGGACATTCTATAACCTCAAAAATCCTATTCATTTACGCGCTAACCATTTTTCTGCCTTTAACGGATCCGGATCTCCATTAAAGCTCGGTGGATTCATCTTCACAAACCCTTCCAATTCATCACTTTGACATCCTTTAGATTGATTCAGAGCTGACCCTCGAGTCTCCATATTCTGTACAAACATCCTGAATAATTTCATCATCTCTTCATTCTGAATTTCACCTATACCCATATCTCCTTCATTTCCTAGAACCTTTCGCTGATCATCATTGCTTCCGGCCATTAGAACGAACTCCTGCATTAAACACTCGGCGTCAATTACCACACACTCCCCCTTAGTTTAGACATCTACCCTTGACCTCTAAACTAAGCTCTGATACCAACTGTGAGCACCCCAACCCGGGACCTAACGCGTGTCCCGAGGTTGAGAAGCTCAAACTAAGAAAACCCATCTTAGATTTTTAAAACTTTTATTTTACTTTAAAAGAAAATCACTTCTCAAACTTCCAAAATAAAATCAACTGATAATATCTCCACTCGGAGGAATTTAAACAAATACTTTCATAACCATACTTGATCAATTACATTGAAAACCCTAATTAACATTGTTTAACAAAAGAGTTTTCCATACAACTTATAAAAGAGTAATACTTAAATAGGACTCCCGACAACCCACTCATATACCTATCCTGACAAGTCCCAAAAGCAAGAGTCCAAACTCTTTCCCCGGCCTCACTGGTTCAGGTCACCTGTCTCAGCACAATCTAAAACAGTAAAAGGGAAGGGGTGAGAATAAATCTCAATAAGCTATTATGAATGCAGCAAGATGCCAAACAATATGCAACACATAGCATGGTTACACATAACACATTATGAAAGCGGTAAACACCTTACGTTACCTCATTTTACCTTTCCCGTCTGAACAATAAGTCGTACAACGTGGGAGTAAAACTCCTCTCTTTGGTGAATTGCCCCCATGCACCTTCACCGCTTATAGGACTCATACTCCAGAGATCCATATAAGAAAATAGGATACTTATATGACCCTTATTCAGAGTATCATATAATATCAGCGCTAACTGTAAAGCTTTTGGCTTAATACAGAAGCATTCCACCTAATCACCAAATCGCAAATGGACCGTAAGGTTTTTGGCTCAATACAGCTGCTAGCACATCCCACTCTGTGGCCACAGAGGGGCCGGTCACAGGTATAATGAACCTTCAATCACTTATAGAACAAATCAATAATTGATTGAATTCCATTATACCCCCGAATCACATATCCACGTTCAAGCACATAATAGATACTTGAAATAAAATCACATACTAAATCATTCCTAATCACATAAGATAGATTAAATTCATTTAATCCTTAGTGATTTTACTCATTTCACTACCCATTTCAATTTAACCTTTCTATCTCCATTCAAACCTTACTCTTTCTTCTTTATCAACCTCCATGAACATAAATCTTATTTATAGATTATTAAACAATTTCTCCACTCCAAGAAAGTATTCCAATACATTCCAACATTAACCCAAAATCCTTTAGTATCAAAGCCTTATTTCATTTCTAACATATAATCATTTCTTATAAACCATTTTCTTCACTTTCTAATTCTAGTAAATTGGCTAAAATCCAAATTCAATACTTACTCTTAATTCATTAACATTCATAATTACTCTATACCATTTCTCCTTCAACCTTAGATCACCATTTTACAACTAAAATCATTTCAACCTTGATTAAACCATTTTAACCCAAATAACATTATTCCAAAAATACCCAAAATCCTTTTCTTTCAACAACATATTAAATAACACATAAAGTGAACAATTAGTAGAAGAAAGTCATAATAACTTACTTAGCAAATATGGGATGGATTAAGGATCTTCTTAGCTTAATGAGCTCCCCTCTTCACCCCGAATACGGAAGTACGATCGGATTGCCAAATGGAGAAGAATTGAATTTACTACCATTTTTAAAAGGAAGGATTTATGGAGGTTTCTCCCATGGAGAAAATGAAGAAGAAAATATATGGAAGATGATGATGAGGGAAGTGGGGAGGTTAGGAAGGAGGTGATGGAAGAAGTATGGGGAGGAGTATGGGAAAAAGGTAGGGGACTTTGACTAAGAAGAGGGAGGGGAGGAAAATAGAGAATATGGCCCCTCCCCATCCATTATAAATAAAAAATCTTCCCAATTCCAACATTTAAGCCCCTAAATTTCCAAGAAATGAAATTAAACCTTCTACTACTATCCTCTACACAAGTACCACCCAACTACTCATAATATTTTATTTATTTATTTATTTTATTATAACTCCAATATACTACTTAAAATAGTTTATTGATTTTCAATTACTATATTTTCCTAAAATACTTTAATCTATTTCCATTTAATTCTAAGGCTTTAAGATTATCTCATAACTATTTTAAATTACCATAATAAATCAAAGACATAAATTAAGCACATAAAGTCAACAAATAATATAAAAGGCATATAATATGATACTAAAATAGGTGCCTAGGGTTAGGATCGTTACATGCACCATCCTCATCCTCAGAAACAACTTCATTCTCAGGTTCACCTGCAATGTTAGAATTCAAGCAAGTATAGACAATGTAGTCATTTGTGCAAACAGTAGGACAAACAACTGACTACACATCCTACACATCCTCAAGATCGATCCAATTCACTATCAAAAAGAGTGTAGTGAGATGATTGTAAAATTGACATGTTTGATGTCTCATCATGATCACTATCACTAAGGGTCGCTGTATAGCTCATTCTCTTTTTAAACTTTCAACCAAGGGAGAAGGAGATGGTGCTTTGTTTTAAAAATTTGTCAACATTTTGTTTTTCAACATGTTGTTAACCCTTTTGGTTATGAGGCACAATCTTCTTTTTCTTCCAAATTTAACTAAATATTAATACACCTTAAATCACTAGTAAAAACAATGAATTGTTCTTTGTTAGTTTTTTGTATACCAAGATTTAATTCAAAAATGATAAAGATCCCAATTAGTTTGTCAAGACATAGAGTCTCGACATTGTAGGTTTCCTTTACAACATAAATCGATCATCATATTAAATCTTTCTGGCAGGCATCTTAACATTTTGCTAACGAGTCTAGCATTAGAGATGGAGCCCCCTAACACATATGACTCATTTGCAGTGTCTAGCTAGCAACTTAGAGGAATAGTCTTTAATGGTTTCATTCTCTTCCATTCTCATATTTAGTAAAGTAATTAAACTATTTGAACACAAATAATTAGAGAAATTAAAAATGGAGAAAAATCCTAATCCTATTATTAAGAAACAAAGCAAGTGAGAATGAAAATATGATTTAGGGTGAATGGATGAATAAGGTGTCAATAAGTGGATTAAGGCCTCCAAAGATAAAACAAAGGTCCCATCCCATCCCAACATCTCGATGTCCTGCCCGCCGGCCCTCTCTTTCTCATGTACCAAAAGCTCTATAAAGATGTCGCTTTAACTCTCTTTTGCTTTCTTGGACAAGTGAACTTTCGCTACCAGCTAATATAATAAAGGGCCGGAAGGAATAATAGATGAGTATATACGGAATACTATCAATGACCACCTTCATAAATCCCAACATTTTGCTCTCAATCTCACTCACTCTTCTGCTCTTTCTCCACACTACAATCCCCCGAAACCAGGCTCGGATCCTTACCCCTAATCACCAAGTTAAGGTTATAGCCGATTCAAAGCTCGATACAAGTTCAATAACATCATCATCCCATCAATTAGGGTTGAAAGAAACTCATGTTTTGGGCCCCTATCGGACTTGGATGTGGAGAAGAGGAGGAGGAGCTCTTAATGTGAATGCTCATGACGTACCCAGCGGTCCAAATCCCATCTCAAATTAGTGCATGCTCCTTCGTTTGATATGGCAATAATGATTATCAACACGATCGAAAAATTCAGTAATATAAAGGTAATTCAAGTATATTTTGAGTTAGTGGGAGTGGGAGTGGTAGTTGAGTTGATAAGGCGGCAGCTCTATTGCTGGAAGTATGAAATTTCAGTAGAGCTAGCTAGACCATAGTAGCAGACATGATATGAACATCATTCTCTAGTTTAATTTATGTGCTTTTGAGGATATATATGTTCATTTACATTTTACATTATTAATTTCAATATGAATTAAATGTGGTCAATATATGTATATACTAGTACTACTCTATACACCTTTTAGGATTATTTCTCTTTTCAGAATCCTCATGATTAATTGGAGCATTATTTATGGAAATAATATATATATATATATATATATATATATATATATATATATATATATATATATATATAAAGAGAGAGAGAGAGAGTAGTACTTACTCCACTCAAAAAGAAAAGATAGATTCACTTTAGCTTTTTTTTATGATCAAAGTGAAGTATTTTTCTGATATGAGTGGAATATTATTGTTAAGTGAGGTAATATAGAACACTTTATATGAATAATGATGGTATTATGTATAGAGTAGAGCACTTGAATATTAAATATTGATGTGTTATTCATTATTAGTGGTTCACTTCAAAATCAAATAGCTTGTAACTAATTCATTATTGTTAATTAAGGTTTTATAACTTAGATTTAATACACTTCCATCCCTCAAATATCAAATAGAGTAGTGATACACACACACACACACAGACTCTATCTCTCTCCATTTTAAAATAAATATTCAAAAATATTTAAATATTCATTTTGAAATAAACAAAGTAAACACCAATTAATCCAACTATATATTTAGTGATGAATTTGGTTGTTATGAGGTGGGTATTATGCAATAAGGTATTGGTCGGAATTATGGAACACAATGGACATGTTTGAAGACTTAATTACTCCTAATTCTGTATATAAAGTTTGAAGAAATTTTGTAAAACGGGAATTATGGTAATGGGATAAAAAAAATGTTGTGAGTGTAATTTGAAAATAGGAGAGAGAATTAGTGGAGGGAATAATAAATTATAATGGTGTTGTGAGTATTAAAATAATGTAGGAGAGAGAATGAGTGGAGGAAATAATAATATTTTATGTCCAAAAAAGGAAAGGTGAAGCTTCTAACGGAACGCCCTTTTGGGTAATTGGTGAAGCTTTTATTGGGACGGAGGGAGTATAAAGTTTGAAGAAATTTTGTAAAACTAAAATTACTCTTGTCAGAAAAGAAAAAAAGAAAAAGAAAAAGTAAATGGTGAGGGGTCAAGATAGTAATTAAGGAGGGACAGAATGATGAGTATTATATGTAGTACTGTAGTGTTGGATTGCGGAGTTTAGGCTTTAGCTTTATCCATGAAGACGAGAGACAGAGAAACGCATGCAATGCAATTCAATCCTGATTGAATAAAGCAACCCAAAATCTAACTCATCGTTTTGCGTGTTTTAAAATATACGTTCTCCGCCACATATAAGATTTCACACTAGAATTAACAAAATAAGTAAGTGTTGTAATTATGAAAAGTGGGGTAAGAGATAGAAAGTGAGATAATGAATAGTAAGTTTATTGATGTCGTGAATATAAAAGTAAAGTAGAAGAAAAAAATGAGTAAAATGAATAGTAAAGATTCTTAGCAAATTTTACACTACTTGTGATTCTCATATCTCCTATTCCACTACTCACGATACTTTATACCCTCTTTCCTTAATTTTCAGTCTTCAAAATATTCAAACAAAATGAAGCAAACTCTCATTGAAGAGAGAGGGAGTATATATATACTCCCTTCATCCCATCCCATGATAATGTAGATAGTTTGACTTTTTATGAAGTTTGACCATACAATAACGAGAAATTAGAATATTTTAATGAAATTTTAAAAATTGTTATTGATTTATTACTAACAGCACTAACAATTAAAAGTTTTAAAATTTAATTATAATATATCAATTTTTCGTAGTTGTATGGTCAAATTTCATAAAAAGTCAAACTGTCTGCATTATCATGGAACATCATGGAACGGAGGGAGTATATATATATACAGTGTTGGCCTTTTTTTTTTAACCCTTATGAATCTTTCTTTCTCTGTCTGTCTGGGAAAGATAAATAGGAATATTAAAGTTAGAAATTCTTTTGTTAATTGTTAAAATGGATATCGTGTCACAACTAATTAGTTAAATATTTAATTACTTACATATTTATAATCGAAATTCAGGTTTGTTATTGGGGACAAATGTGTGAAGACAAGCATTAGCTAGCTAGCCCCTCTACTCTACTCTAATCCGTTGTTTGTTTGTTTGTTAGTTAGGACAGGAGAAGAAGAGGTGTAAGAGCAGTGCAGTGCAGTGCTGCACTTTTTGTTTGTATGTTTGCAGCTAAACGTGAAAGGGTTTTTTGTTGTAACCCTATTGTTTCTTTCCCGTTTCTTCTTCTCTTTCAATCCCCCACCTTTCTTCTTAACTATGCCTTGTCCCCTATCAATAGATGAAATTTCAAATTAAAAGTGAATTGTAACAAAAGATGTTGCAACCAAATACATAAAATAGCATATAATTATAAAATATAACTACACATATTTACTTACGTGTTTTATCAACTTTCGTTGGCTACATTTGCGGGTAAAGAGATAACAAATTTTATTAATATGTTGGATCAAAGTACAAATTATAGATCTATATGTGTTCAACAGATTTCTGATCACTAGAATAGAGAGATTGAATGCACATAAAGAGAGAAAAGAGATAAACAATCTAATACTGAACAAGTCTAGATATATTTGGGGGTAATTATACTCCCTAACCCTAGAGAGCAGAGTTTTAGAATGCCCCCTCGTGGCAACTAACACACTGTGACATTCAGCATGTCTAAACAGTGTTAAAACTTCATCTTCGTAACGACTTCGTGTACATATATATTAGGATTATCGACAATACCCACCATCTTCACCTTTATCCGCTGTGCATTCCTAAAAAAAACGATACTTCACATCAATGTGTTTGATCCTCTTGTAATGAACTTGATCTTTGGATAAAAATATTGCACTTAGACCCTCGCAATATACAAAAGATTGACCATGATGTAGACCCAGGGCCGCCCCTGAGCAAGTCCAAAGTGATCCATTGAACAGGGCCCCCAATTGTGAAGGGGCCCAAAAATAATTTTCCACCTTAGTAGTAGTAATAGGCCCAGTCAGTCCACACCCAAAAAGACGTTGAAGAAGTTGAAATAAGGCCCATTTTCTGGTGGACTTTTGCATATTCTGTAATAGGCCCAGTCAGTTCACACCCAAAAATTTTCCATACTAATTTTTATTTTTATTGTAGAAGTGAAATTCAATATTAAAAAAAGATCCATTTTCTTTGTTTGCACCGGGGCCTCAAAATCTTAGGGGCGGCCCTGTGTAGACCCAAGTTGCTAACCAATCTGTTTAACCAAATTCCTTCTTTAGTAGTTTATATCAATGTCATGTACTCTGATTCCGTAGTTGGCAACGTCATTAAAGATTTTAGAGTATTCTTTCAACTAACCGCTGGCCCATCAATAGTGAACTCGTAATCGGTCATTGATCACTGTAGTAGATACCCCATTTTGAACTCATAGAAGATTGTGCATGTGGTGTGAGGTAATCTATATGACACAATATTTTTACATGAGAAATAAAAAGGATAAAAGAACATTTATGCACATAAAAAAGAAACTCGAGCCACCCTTGTGACCGGTTAAAATAAACAGAAGAGAGAATAAATTAAATACAGGCCTTTTAGGCCTATATTCAACTTATGTCCGTTCATGTTCCGGTAAACCACATATTAGCTTACCGGGTGGGGGGCGAGATTCGCCCGAACCACGCTAAGGGCATGAAACTCGCACGATTCAGGTCAAAATAATCAAATTTGCCCGAATTGGCATTATTTCAGAAAAAATGTGGGAAGAGGGAAATACCCCCATTCTAGAACATATTTAACCCTCTTTTAAAATTCGTCCAAGCGGAGTTAGCACTGTAGATACCCCAGAAAAATGCGACAAGCTTCCCTATGATGTCTATTCCATTTTTTAGTTAGTTTTTAGAGTCGGTACCTATATGTTTTTAAAGGGAAATAAGAAAACATAATGTCTACTTGATTTAAAACTAGAGATTCAAAGAGAAAGGGTCCGGGGGTTAGATTACGGAACATTAAGGTGTTAGGCACCCGCCCTGACCGACTTTAAGGCCTATCTTGCTACTTTAAGTGTTCTAGTCTAGGGTTCTCAACATGCTTGTTCAATTAGTTATTAAATAGGGGGAGATTTTAAGGGGTAGTTAGAATGTTAGGGAGACGATTTGTGATCAACTTCAATAAGTGAAGTAACCTTTAAAATGTCTCTCTTTTGATGGGGATTGCATACATCTGAAAGGAAGAAAATTCAAGTAAAAGAATAATTAAATAAATTTGAAAAATCCTATTTATGTAGACTTTTGGGAATGCCTTGTATTTAAGACTTGTCTCTTGCAAAGTCTTTGAAAAAAACAGTACTCAGAATTGTCAAAGAAAAAAAGGAATTTTGTGTGTGTGAGTGGGTGTTTTAGAGTTGGAAGTTTGAGGTTTGAAAGTTTGAAGAGTGAAATTTTAGGCAAATGTTTTGTTACCTTGCTCAAAGATGGTTACCTTTTAAAGAAAAGTTGAGACTCCTTTTTTATAGGTGAAGAAGGTGAGGATAGGGATGTTTGTGATCACAAATATTGGCTTGCCCAGATCAAGCCAAGAGTAATAAAATGGGGAGTTACGAAATAAAAAAGGAGGGTACACTGTAGTATCAAGCTCCATTTCCCTAATACTAAATATAAAACCAACATATCATACTCCCGTTTGGCAAGGAAGATTCGAAACAGCGAACGCCGTGCCCCAAGTTACTTAAATAGCATTTTTAATTATATTTGTCTATTAAACATGCATCAACCACATATGACTTGGTCACTTTAATCATAAATGTGATCTATCAAACATGTTAACCTAATTATAAGCTCATACCATAATAAAAAGATCAACATGTGACGCTATTGATAGACTTAAAAAATTTAAACAAAGGTTTTCTTTTAATAAATGAAAAACATAAACAAAAATGAATAAAACATAATGTACAACTACAAGAACAATCCATGAGTTTTAAACGAAACAAACACCAAGAGATTTTTTCAAGCTAAAAAACCTCTCATGGTTCAAAACTTGAATCAAAAAATCATCTTTTAATTCATTAACAACTTCAAGTTTAGATATAAAACAAGAGTGGTTTACCTTATTATATTTCACCATGTCACGATAATTTATGGGTGTCTTATCTTTTGTTTGTATCCCTTCGTTTACTCCACCTATCACTTGGGTTATTGGATGATTTTTTTAATTCTCAAAGAGAGATTTCTCCTCACTGGATCATTACTCCATTGAAGTTCTCATCATTTTCATTTTTTGCACTTGGATTGATTTATGGTGTAATCCCTAGTGTTGCTGCAAAATGTGGTCCAACACCAGACCCATCACAAGGAACAACATTCGAGGTTACATTTACTCCAACTATTCTTCAGATTGTTCAAACAATACTAGATGAGTGTCTATAATAGATGGTTCACCTGCAATGCTAGCCAAATCATCAAACAAAATATATGCATATTCTTGAAAAATTCCCAATATCAAATTATATACTCCCTCCGTCCCTAAATGTTTGTCTCATTTCCCCTTTTTCTTTGTCCCAAAAAGTTAGTCTCATTTTCAAAATTAAAGCTTCAAAATCACTAAATTTTCAAAACTTGTAACATTTAGGGACGAAGTATTACATAACGGCGGTATATATTATCAATAATTTTCAAAGCGTTCGTAAAAATAACCAAATTAAAGTTTCAAAATCGCTAAATTAAAATGTTTGAAAAGTCAAATTGAACAAACATTTAGGGACAGAGGGAGTACATGATATGCAAGACAATTTTGAGAGCATCCAAGAAAAATGACCTTATCATTCTAAGGGTCAAACTTAACTAAATGATTTCGATCATTCAATATAAAACAAACACACCCAAAGACATGTAAGTAATGAACATTAGGTTTCTTCCCATTCAAAATCTCATAGGATGGCATTGTCAGGTCTTTGAAAAACTTTATTAGAAATGTGATCATTTGTGTTCAACATTTTAGCCCAAAATCATTTTGAAATACTTTTGAAAATCATCATAACACTGGCCATTTTTAGCAAGATCCTACTTTTCTTTTTGGCCATCCGTTTTTGTTGGAACATTTTAAAGGTCAAAAATTCATGGTAAATCCCCTTTTCTCACAAAAAGTATAAAACCATTATCAAATTATTTTTCATGATTAAATCTTATACAAAAAATAGGTGAGTAAAACATGTTTTTTATTTTGGAATGTAATAATTTAAACTTATCTAAAGTTACAGATTTTTTCTCTTAAAAACTAGAAAAATCATTCACACTGACATAAGAATACCTCTTACCTCCCATATTATCTACCTCAATTGGACCCATCAAGTCCATGTGCAAAAGCTGAAAACAATGTGTTATTCCATAGTGTTGCTCTTGGCGTTAGAAAACACTGGGGGCAACACAGGCTGCTTACCTTTAGGGCAATCATCACACACAAATTTATCTTTAAGATCCAGTTTGGAGAATCCTTTAACAACTTTAAACCTAACATTTTCTACATATTCCTGTAATGGAGATGTCCCAACTTTAGATGCCACAAAATCGTTCATCCATCTTTGTCGAAATTGCATACCTGTTGTTCACCAACAAGATAACAATTGTCACTTGATCTAATTACTATCATAACACAAGCGTTAGTATGATAAAAAACTTCACAAGAATTCTTATTAAATTTTACTTCCAAGTTGTCATCACAAAAGTGGCTAATGCTAATCAAATTAGCCACCAAAGCCATCAACGTGCAAGACATTATTTATGGCAGGGAATCCGGCAACAACGAGTGTTCCTTTCCCTAGTATCTTGTTATTTCTCCACCTCCATAAGACACGAAACCTCTTTGAATAGGTTCATATTCTTTCAAGATGTTTCCGTCATATGACATGAACAACCACTACCAAAGTACCATGAACCTTAGACATTAGTCCTCAAAGCAGTATAAACAACATTTCATTTCATATTAGGTTCGAAAACCAAACTTTCTTTTTGGATTTTCTATCATTCTGACCAGTCGTGTTATCTCGAGTGTTATCTCGAGTGAAGAACAAGAATTTTCTTTTGTTATGTTCTTTTACAAAAACATTTTTGTTTTTCTCATTGAATAAGGTAGAAATGAATTTATCTAATGAATCTTGAAAACCAATACCTAATTTGATTTGCTTACTCAAGTTGAGCATTTTATCCAATTTCGATGAACCCCCATATTGTGTTTTTTGAAGGTAGCCTCGGCTAGCTTCAATTTGCACTTGACCTTGTCAAACTCCCCATCTTTCTTTGTTAATTGCACCTCTAGCCGAGTTAAAAATCCTTTTAGCTCATGAATCTTCTTAATCAAGATCACTACCATCTTGTGCTCGTTCTTTCATTATTTGAGAAGCGCCTTGTAGAGATCTTTCAACCCTTCAATGAGCTCATCTTTGCTTAAATCCTCCTCATGTGAGCTTACTTTATCAACATTTACAAAACTATGAAAACACGCAGGATAAGAAAAGCTTAATGAATTATACCTGCTACCTGCTGAGTGTTGCCTTAGGTGTTGTCTCGTATTGAACAACACTTGACTCAACACCTTCAGAATCTGACAAGAAATGCTCTTCTACCGTGGCCATCATTGGCAATTGCTCTAGTTCTTCTCCTTTTTTAGGATCTTTGTCCTCGTCATCACTAAGGTACACCCACAATTAATACCAAACTTTCTCAAGGTATTTGCACAATTGGTGATATAATGTCTCAAACCCAAACATGTAAGACATTGAACGTACTCGAGTTGTTTGAGATCAACTTGGTTAGATTAGGGGTTGAACTTATCAATGAATTTTCTATAGAAAGAACATTAGTAGTAGACCTTAATGCCAAAACATCAATTAATTTGATGTATGGACACAAACAAGTTTTTACATATGCATAAAAAATGAAAAGTCTCCCTAGAGTTGGATTAGAAAGGTCCAAAGCCATGTCAACAAGTGCCGAACACTTAGCGTAATCAAGTGCCTGCTCTGATGCCAATTGAAACTATCAATGGCTTTTGTTTATGAGTGAAAAACTCACAGGTGTTATATATAGTGTTAGGTAACACCAACGATAATACAAACGACAACACATGAGCTAAAACACTTTTAAAATGAATTTAAAATAAGATATGTAAAGGAAAATAAAACACAAGCAAGAGTATATTTTTTCTCAAGTTATATAAATATAACTTAAGGGTGCCCGAAGGCGAAGACCTCTGTAAATTTGAGTTATACGTACAAAGATCGAAAGTTCCCTAGAAATAATACATGAAGATTTGTGGAACAAAGTTCTACTCTAAAATATACTATCTCAACTCCTCACAATCCCTCACAGAGAATTACTCTCTCAGAATACTAACCATTATAACTCAGTATGGTGGTATTGGACGAGGTGTTGGGTAATACTCGAGATAATACTTGCGTGTGTATTTTTAATAAGTGTTAAATTTGCTTGTAGGTTGTGTAAATGACAATGACTGAACTCTTGCGCTTATATAGGCGTCCAAGACTTGGTACCTACTGCTTGTAACACAAAATCCTCCTTGGTTGGTTGAGAAACCCACTTCCCACATCTTGAGCTCCAAGTGCCTAGATTGTAGGAAGACCAAGTCTTACCTTGAAGACTTATGCATAACTCCAACACTTTCTATGCTTCCTTCCTTGTATATTCGTGCTCTCCAAGAATAGGTTGAGAAAAACTCTCAACAACTTCATTTCTTTTCAAGTTTTTACAAGTAAATGATCCATTTATTTGTAACTTCCATTTTCACCTTATTCCTTGTTTGTAGCTTCAACATAGATCATATTTGCATCATTATTTGAACCTACAATAACACTAAAAAGTAGAGAATAAATAATATTAACATCAATTAATTTTGTGGAGTAAATAAGATGATGAAACTATCACCAATCTCGTCTGGTAACGACTAGTGTTCGCACTAACACGCTGAAACACATTTATCCACATCATGCGGCCACAAATGATTTCTAAGAAAGGTCCGAAGAAGCGGATATGAGTCTCCTTGCAAACGAAGGATAGCCGGGCCCCGATTCCCAGGTTTTGGCTTTGCCTCTGACTTTCAACAGTATCACCACTCTCCATTATCTGATAATTTAAACAAAATTTTAATTAATCCTTAAAGCCTTATTCTAAGATTAAGAGTAGGCTTCCTGGGCGCCTTCGCAACGGAGGATTCATACACACATATATACACAACATATTTGTATAGATATATAATAAATTATATTTATATATGTATATTGGTTCGGTCTGATTCTATCAGGTGTCTAGACTTTTCAGAACTAGAATCAAATCAATATATCAACTTTAGAACAATTTGGAATCAGGACCAAACCATCGATTCGGTCTAATTTTGATTGGTCGGTTCAATATCATTGATCCGAAAACCCTTGCTATCACCTTCCCCAAATGGCGCCATATCTATCTTGTTCATTTTTACGCCACGTACCCACCTGTAATGGTAGGGTTTCGAAATGGTTTAATTCAACATGTCCCTCTCAACCCAAACAAAATCCCACACAAATTCATGGAATTTAATAAAGTCCACATAAAACATTAGGTCCAAATCAAAATTTCATGTAAACACAAAACCCTTTTGACAAAATAACTCTTATACCTTATTTATAAGAGTAATTATAGTCTTTTATCTAAATATATGAGCGGATTGGTTAACAAAATATGAGACTTTGATGATTTTTTTAAGAAAATGTGAAAAATTGGATTTTTTTTTTTTTACTATATATGAGTAATTATAGTATTATACTTAAGTATAGGAGCAGACTGTTTAATAAAATATTAAGTATAGGAGCAGACTGTTTAATAAAATATGAGATTTTTTTATAAATTTTTTAAAAATGTGATTTTGTTTACTTTATATCTTAAGATACAAAAGTAATTTTAATCCTATACTTTAAACTTTAAGAAGGTATAAAAGCAGATTGATAGGGCTAATCTAATGAATATTTATGAATTTTTGCCTGGATTTTATGTGTTTTTCGTCTCCTAGAAGGCCCGGGTCCAAGCCCAGTTTGGAAATGCCTAAAATTCACTGGTGCGAGTCAACTAGTGAAGTACCCATCTATCAAAATAATGAAGAGCCCATATTTCCCAATCCCAAACCCCCAATTTTTGATTTTGATTTTGATTTCTCACCCCCAAATTCCTAGGGTTTGCTCCTAATTCCAGAAAAGAAATCAGCTCAAGATGGTTGCGAATACAATGTCTCATCTCTCCACATCCCCATCAATATTGTCATCACATTTAACAACCCCCACTGTCTCTCTTACTCGTTCAGCTGCGCTCAATTTCTTACCATCAAGACCAAGTAAGAAGTTAATTTCAATTAGAGCTTCTTCTTCTTCTTCTTCTTCAGTTACAGAAAATGCCCAAGGACCCTCTTCATCCGAGTCGAAGAAGAATCCAATTGCAGTTCTTCTTGACGTTCCCAAGACCCTTTGGCGCCAAACTTTGCGCCCATTGAGCGATTTTGGATTTGGTCGCCGTAGCATTTGGGAAGGCGGTGTTGGGTTGTTTCTAGTGTCTGGGACTGTGTTACTTGCACTTAGTTTGGTTTGGTTAAGAGGGTTTCAACTGAGGTCCAAATTCAGAAAGTATTTAGCTGTCTTTGAGTTTTCTCAGGCTTGTGGGATTTCCACTGGTACTCCTGTTAGGATTAGAGGGGTTAGTGTGGGGAATGTTATCCGCGTTAATCCTTCCTTGAAGTGTATTGAAGCTGTTATTGAGGTTAGTTTTACTTTAATGCCCACGATTGTAATATATTCTTGCCTTCTTTGTGTTATGATCCAATTTAGACTGTGGTGTTTAGTATTAATGATGAATGGTTAACGGTGTTCTGGGGATTTGCTTTATGCAATGTAGGTTGAAGATGACAAAACAATTATACCAAAGAATGCACTGATTGAGGTGAATCAGTCTGGACTTTTGATGGAAACTATGATTGATATAACTCCCCGAGATCCAATTCCAATGCCTTCTGTAGGGCCGCTAGACGCAGATTGTGTTAAGGAAGGCCTGATTGTATGTGATAGGCAAAGGGTAAAAGGCTCTCGAGGGGTCAGTTTGGATGAGTTGGTTGGGATATTCACCCGCATTGGACGCGAAGTGGAAGAAATTGGTGTTACTAATACTTATTTGTTGGCTGAAAGAGCAGCTGCTGTGATAGAGGAGGCACGACCGCTGCTTTTAAAGGTGTGATGCGCACATACTAAATTTAAAATTTTGCAGCATTTAGTTCCTCACGTATGTGATTGTTACTTGTTTTTCTATATATTCCCTTATCTGTGCCAGTGTGGGTGAGACTGTGATGGGGGTATGGGGAATGTAATGAACTAGGGTTCTTACTGAAATTTGGGGGTGACCGTTGTGTTTGAGTTTTGAACATACGGCGTCGTTTTTTAATAGCGTATCAATAAGTCAGATAGCGGACATCGAATATGCGTTTTATCTTTAGTTGGGCGTCGTCGTTTTAGCTTTGCTTAGGATTCTAATTCCGTTACTTTAAACGTTGTCGTTTTGGGGAAAGAGAATGGCCGTTGCTACCCACGTGCTTTCTCTCCTCTTTATGTCGTTGTAAACGCCATTTTCAGGCTTATGATGAAAATACAGAAATCCCAACTTTCTCTCTCTAAATTCTGTTTTCTCTCTCACCTCATACTCTAAATCTCTCTCTATTTTATCTCCTCATCCCCTCTGAATATAATTCTGTGATCATTGGAAAGTCAAAATTCCAATTATTGTTCATCGGTTTATGATTTCTTAAGCTGGACATAACAAATCTGGTATCAGATTGTTGACGATTCTACTGGAACCATGGTGAATGCACTTATGGAATCTGTGGAAGCTAATATCAGATCTGTAGAAGAGAGATTGAATGGACTTGAGGGTGTTTTGGAGACTAAAACAACTGAGCTTAAAGGGGAAATCTCGGCGCTAAGTAAAGGTGTAGAAGAGGTAACACGCTTGTTACTGGCGATGAAATCCAACAATGGCAAGGATAAGGTGGTTGAAGCTGGGCGAGGCTTGAAGGGAATTAGCAGTTCTGGCTCGATTCTAGGTGCGTCGCCAGGTGCTGGTAAGGAGATCCCAGCTACCGACAAGGAGAAACAAGGTAAAACCTGGAATGAAACTATTCACATCGATGATTCTATTGTTGATATTAAGGGTGCTGATTATGGTGATGAAGCTAGATCTGAAAAGGGAATTAATGAAACTTATAAGAAACATCTTAAATTGGAGTTTCCAAAATTTCTGGTATTGATCATAGAGGCTGGATTCGTAAGTGCCACAAGTTTTTCAAATATAGAGATGTTCCGTGGGGTGATAGAGTGGAATTAGCTACTATGCATTTTGAAGAGGGTGTAGACTTTTGGTATCAAAACTTTTGTGAGGAGATTGATGGCAGTGCATGGGATTAATTTGTAAATAAGGTAGCTAATAAATTTGGGCCACAAGCTTATCAGAATATTGAAGGTGAATTTGCCAATTTACAGCAAGTGAATTCAGTCAGTGAGTACCAAGATAAGTTTGAGGAATTGAGGGCAATCATGAAGGTGTAGAATTTTGGGTTGAGTGAGAGGTTTTATGTCAAAAATTTCATTAAAGGGCTCAAGGAGGATATCAGATATAGGGTGCAATCTCAATTCCCTCCCACATTAATTCATGCAATCAACTTAGCTAGGATTGAGGAGTCACACTCTGGGAGGTATTAGTGCTACCTACAAACCTAACTCAACTTATTCCCCATATAAACCCAGCCACAGATCCATCACTCCAATTTCCCAATATTCTGCCAAAGTGAATATCAATAACAACAAATACTCCACATATTCTTCCCCTTCCATTAACCAAAGGACCGACTCTTTACCCCATACCAAGAATATCATTCCCATAAAGCAATTAACTTAGGCAGAAATGCAAGCTAGAAGAGAGAAAGGTCTGTGTTATAACTGTGATGAAGTGTACAAATATGATCATAAATGCAAGAGCAAACAAATTTTCATGCTGGGAGTCGAAAGTGGAGAAGAAGAAGAAGAAAAGTGGCATGATACATTAGATACTTCTGCTGCAGAGTTAAGAGGAGGAATTACTAGAGGAGGACATGGGTATATCAACACATGCTCTATCCGGGAGTACATCTTTGCAAACTCTCAAGCTGACCGGTAAGGTGGGAAACAAAAAATCTTCAGTTCTCATTGATAGTGGCAGTACATAATTTTTTGGATTCTAAAATTGCTGAGAGATTGGGATAGCAGATGGGAGCAAGATACTTAGCCAGGGGGAATGTAAGGGTTTTATTTGGAGCTTGCAGGATGTAGAATTCAAGGGAGATATGAAAATTATTAAGCTTGGTGGATGTGATGTTGTATTGGGAATACAATGGCTCAAAACATTAGGGCCCATTACCTTTTATTTTAATGAAATGACTATGGATTTCAAATGGAGGGGGAAGCAATGTAAATTGAAAGGGGTACAGGAGGCAGTAATGTTAAAGTTTATGACAGCCACAAAAATGTTGAATGATTTGCCTTGTGGAGCAATTGCACAGTTGTACTCATTATCTTCGGTGACCAGTGAAGGAGAAGTTGATCCAAACATTTCAATATTGTTGAAGGAATATGAAGATGTTTTCTCAGAACCAAAACCAAAGGAGATGCCACCAGCTCGACAATTTGACCATGCCATACCTCTTAAGCCTGGTAGCCAGCCAGTGAACAATAGACCCTACAAATGTCCTTATTTTTAGAAGAATGAAATCGAGAAGATAATCAAACAGCTACTAGATAGTGGGGTTATACAACATAGTTCAAGCCCTTTTGCATCCCCTATTATTTTGGTTAAGAAGAAAGATGGTACACGGAGAATGTGTGTTGACTATAGGGGCTTAAATCAACTGACCGAGAAAGATAAATTCCCTATTCCCATCACAGATGAGCTACTGGATGAGCTACATGGGTCCAAGTTCTTCACTAAGCTGGATTTAAGGTCAGGATATCATCAAATTAGAATGAAGGAGGAGGATATTAGCAAGGCTGCTTTCAAAACACATCATGGACACTATGAGTTTAAGGTGATGCCTTTTGAACTCACTAATGCTCCAACCACTTTCCAAGCACTTATGAACTCAGTGTTTGAAGATTTTTTTGAGAAAATTTTTATTAGTTTTTTTTTATGATATACTGATAAATAGCCCTACCATGGAGACACATGTGGATCATCTCAGATTAACCTTGGACAGGATCAGGAAGCATAAAATATTTATGAAGAAAAACAAATGTTCTTTTGGGTGTAAGAAGGTGGAATATCTTGAACACATAGTCACTGGTGATGGGGTAGCAATTGACCCCTCCAAGATCGAGAGCATGGTAGGATGGCCTACTCCCACTAATATCAAGGGTTTGAGGGAATTCCTTGGTCTAACGGGATACTACAGAAGATTTATCAGGCATTATGGTATCATTAGTAAACCCTTGACACTACTTTTGTAAAAGAATGCTTTTTGTTGAAATTTAGAAGCAGAGAAAGCTTTTCAGACCCTAAAGGAAGCCATGACCACTGCTCCAGTTCTAGCTATGCTTGACTTTTCGAAAACTTTCATCTTGGAAAAACAGATAGCTATAGTGGATTAGGGGCTGTCCTGATGCAAGAGGGAAGGCCCATAGCTTTTGTCAGCAAAGTTTTAGGTCCAAAACATTTGGAGTTGTCAACATATGAGAAAACGTATGAGAAGGAATTTTTAGCAATTCTTTTGGCTGTAGAAAAATGGAGGTATTATCTATGTGGGCAGAAGTTCCAAATAAAAACAGATTACCAAAGTTTGAAATACCTCATGGATCAGAGAGGGTTACTGGGGGTTACTACAGAAATGGATCTCGAAACTGTTGGAATATGATTACACCATCACTTATAAGAAGGGTGTCGAGAATAAAGTGGCTGATGCCTTGTCTAGAGTGTATGAAGGGACAGAGATGGGGAAATGTCTGTTGATCACTGAACAAAGGCAAACACAATTGCACTAAAGTACAAACAATTGCAGTAAAACAATACATTATCTTTATTAGAATACGCAGACTTATATGTAAGTCTTTCATAGCTACTTAGAGAAAACAAAGGAATGCAGTTCAAACTACCCACAAATATGGATGACTAAACATGACTAATTCAACAACTAAGTGCCTAGAATTCAGGACTTTATTATAAACAAACAACTAAAAAAATCTTATCCCAACATATCCTCCCCTAAACCTGATTACAGAATCAGTTTAGTTTGGAACTTTGCAAACTCCGAGTAGCTTCCTCAACTTCACAAATGCATCCAACTTGAGTGGTTTAGTCATTATGTCTGCTACTTGATTAACTGAATCACAATGCACCAGCTTCACTTTGCCATCATTGTTAAGATTACGTAAAAAATTGGAATCGCACTTCGATATGCTTACTCCGCCCGTGGATGACAGGATTTTTTGAAAGCTTGATAGTAGAACTATTGTCACAAAGCATTGTAACACCTTCGCCTTGGGTCTGATTGAGCTTGTCATTGATTCTTCTTAACCAAATGCCTTTAGTAGCACAATAAGCTGCTGCTACATATTCAGCTTCCGTCGTTGACAAAGTAACCACTAGTTGCTTCTTAGAACTCCAAGCTATAGCTCCACCACTCAAAGAAAATACATAACCAGACGTGCTTTTGCGATCCTCCGTATCACCTGCATAATCGCTATCTGTGTAAGCTAACAGCTCTGCATTACCTCTTCGCTTATAAGAAATCCCAAACTCTAATGTTCCCTTCACATATCGTAGTGTTCTTTTTACAATTTGCATATGAAGCTCTGTCGGATCAGCCATGAACCTGCTTGCTAGACATACTACATACATCAAGTCGGGCCTCGTCACTGTTAAATACATCAAGCAGCCAACCATCTGCTTATACTCAGTTGCATTAACCCTTAATCCTCCTTTATCTTTCGTAGGCCTTGCTCCTGGAACAATTGGATTGTTTACGAAATTGCAACTCTCCATACCAAACCTCTCAAGTATTTCTCTAGCAAACTTTCTTTGAGATATATAATTTCCCTCACTGCATTGTCAAACTTCTACACCCAAAAGTACCTCAACTTGCCTAGATTACTCATGTCAAACTCACACTTCATTGACTCCTTAAACTGAAGCATTATATTCTCTCAGTTTCCAGTAAATATAAGACCATCCACATACAATCTAACAATTAAAAACTTACCTCCTTTCTCTGATTTGAAGAATAGAGCATGTTCGAAGTCACACTTCTCGAAGCCCTCCTTGAGAAAATAACTTCCTATTTTGTTGTACCACGCTCTTGGGGCTTGTTAAGCCCGTAGAGTGCTTTCTTGAGCTTGTAGACCTTTTCCTCCTCCCCTAATTTTACAAAACCAGAAGGTTGTTCTACGTACACCGTTTCACTCAATTCTCCATGCAAGAATGCACTCTTTACATCAAGCTGGTAAAGGGGCCAGTCTCGTTGAACTGCAAGTGCTATAATGCTTCGAATGGTATCCCATCTCGCTACTGGTGCATAAACTTCATTATAATCAACGCCCAGCTGTTGTTCATACCCTTGGCCACCAGCCGAGCTTTGTACTTGTCCACCTCACCTTTCTCATTTCGATTTGTTTTGAATACCCATTTGACCCATATCTTCTTCATTCCTGCAGGTAGAGTTGTGAGCTCCCATGTTTGATTTCTTTCTATTGCATCAATCTCCGCCTTCATTGCAGTTCTCCACTTTGAGTGCCTCACAACTTCATCAAAACTAAACGGATCTTCAGTATCCAAGAACACTGCTAAGTTTCTAATCTCATCTTCCGTTTCTGAAAGACCTTCTCCACTTGCGTAGTCCTGCATCCAAACTGGAGGTAATCTGATACGTTCTTCACGAAGCATAAGCTCTTGCACTTCAGGTCCAGCTCGAGTAGGTGAGTATGTACAATCTGAACTCAAGCTTGTAATGTCAGCTGGTTCATTTCCTTCACCGCGCATCACTTCACCTTCTTCTGGTTCAACGTGCTGCTGCTCTTGTTCCTGTTCCTGTTCCTCAACCTCTGCCTCATCTTCTTCCCAAACAAGCACATCAAGTTTTGCCTCTTCAGGACTCCTTTCCCAATCCCAACTTGCCTCCTCTTCAAAAACAACATCCATGCAGATTACAATTTTCTTAGAGATGGGATTATACATACGATACGCCTTTGACTCTTCACTTATACCAAAAAAACACACACTTCTGACTTTTATCATCAAGTTTGGTTCTTTTGGCATCCGGGATGTGGACGTATCCAATGCAGCCAAAAATCTTGAAGTGATCAACTCTTGGCTTGATTCCACTCCACTTCTCCTCTGGTGTGACTCCTTGAATTGCAGCAGTAGGACTTCTATCCATCACATACTTCGCCCAATTAACTGCCTCTGGCCAAAATTTCTTTGGAATGCCTTTACCTGAAAGCATGCTTCTTACAAGGTTCATAATTGTTTTGTTACGTCGCTCCGCAACTCCGTTTTGCTGAGGTGTATATGCTGTTGTGAGCTGCCTTTTAACCCCATTTCCTTCGCGGAACTCATTGAGCTCATGCGACGTAAACTTCCCGCCTCGATCAGTTCGCAGGCAACACATAGGTAAACTAGCTTCATTTTCAACAAGTTTCTTGAAACACTTGTACATTAGAAATGTTTCTGACTTCTTTTTTAAGAAATAAATCCACATTTTACGGCTGAAATCATCAATGAAACTGAGGAGGTACCTTTTTTCGCTGTTGGAAATAGGTGAAATCGGACCACACAAGTCTGCATGAACTAACTCTAGATGTTTAGAAGCTCTCCAGCTACTTTTCTTCGGCATCGATTCCCTACTCTGCTTTCCCACAAGACAATCAGAGCAAACCTTCATTGAGGGCTGAAATTGAGGCAACCCTTTCACCATCTTCCCGTATTGCAATGTTTTTAGCCCATTGTAACTCAAATGACCATACCTTCGGTGCCATAGATAAGCAAGTTCATGTGAAGTTACTTGCAAACAATTTGATGACACAACAGACACTAGAACATAGAACATCCTATTTGCTGCATGGAGGTAGATAAAATTAGACCCTTCACTGGATGATAAGCTCGACATTCCCCATTATGAATTATAATAGCTACACCTTTTCTTGTAGCTGACCAACACTCGATAAATTACTACGCAATTCAGGAATATAAAACACATCACGTATTACCTGTGTTCTTCGTTGTAATTCAATTCTGATGCCTCCTTTCCCGCATACTGCCATTCTTGTATCATTTCCCAGCTTTAGCTTTACTGAGTGTGAAAATTCCTTATCCATTCTATGAAACCATTTCTTGTTGCCCGTCATGTGGTTGCTACACCCACTATCAAGGAACCAAGCCTCTTCCTGCTTTGCCTTGTTCTCTTCCTCGTAAGCCATCAAAACTAGCTCTTCCTCTTCTTCTATGTCAGTGTAATGGGCTGCCTTCTCCCATTTGGGGCACTCATACTGAAAGTGATGTAACGGATTGCAGCGGAATAATAAAAACGGATAGGCAAATAATAGAATCAACAACTATTTGATCCAATTCGAATTGAATCAACAATTGAATTAGGGTTTAAAGAGGTAAACACCAAAAGATGAGAACCTTCACAAGGAATTCAAAGAACTCCAACAAGAATCTCTTGCGAGAGTCTTCTACAAGTCAATTAAGACCCAAAGGGAAAAACCCACAATTGCAAAGCAATCAATTAAAACTCAATAATTCAAAATATCAATGTATCCTAAAGAAAACAATGAAAAAGAGTATTTATACTCTAAACAAAACCCTAAACAACTTGGAAAAGGAAAAGCAAAACAATCCTAATTAAAACACTTTAAAAACGGAAACAGAATAACACGTGATCTCTGAAGCCGCGTCCGTCACGAGTCGTGCAATTCCTCACGACTCGTTCCAACCTTGTTTACTCGTGAAACGAATCGTGAGGAGCAAATCAGTCGTGCAGCAATTCAGCACGAGTCGTGCTAGGTAGCACGAGTCGTGCTAGGTAGCACGAGTCGTGCCCCTCGTCCAGTTCTGTCGCGCGACTTACAGGGCCATCCTTCCAGGTTTGCCTCAGCTCTATCTTGGGATACATCATTCACCCCCACTTCAAAAGAATTCGTCCCTGAATTCTGGCCTTTATAAAAAGAACATGATTTAGTAGTTTTAGACCCTCCCATGTTGACCTTCCGCCCCGACCTCCCCTTGGATCAACTTCTTAGACTTGAATGCACTTAAATGCCCAACAGGAGTACACCATGTGCCTGGAAAAATAAAGTGTGGAATACAAAAGGATATGATCCCATTACCCATGTCATCGCGAGCAAGCCTCTTAGTATCTTTCAAAGGGCATAGAGTATACCGAGCACCATCCTTGACAAAACTAACCACATTACTACGGCCACAATGCATAGAACCCACATCAAAGTGCCAAGGCCTCCCAAGTAATAGCTGACAAGCACTCATATCCACAATATCGCAAGTAATAGCATCCTTATAGTTATCAATTGAAATAGGAATAATACATTGTTGTGTTACCTTAAGAGTGCCATTTGCATTGATCCACCCAATAACATAAGGAGTAGGATGTTTCTTCACCTCAAGCTTGAGAGTATTAACCAATCCCCTTGCCACCAAGTTTTCACTACTTCCACTATCAATGATAATATTAGCCATCACCCCATTGACGGTCCCCTTAGTACGAAAAATATTGTGCCTCTCAAGAGTAGTTGGGGCTGAAAACAATAGCCGACGAACAGCGAAAGACTCATGAGTGTCATCATCATCCTCATCATCCTCATCAGCATTGGGGTCATGAGTGTATTCGACGAATACATCATCATCATTATCAACATTGGTGACCAAATTAGTCACTTGTTTGTTAGGACATTTGGCTGAGTTATGACCCGGCTGTAGACATCTAAAGCATTTGTTCCCAAATGATTTAGCATAGGGATTTGCAGGTTTGGCAGCTTGAGCAACAGGAGCAGGCGTTGTTTCTACCTCAACCGTCTTAGAACCCGAAGCTTGTGTTGTAGGCTGCGCAACTGGGGATGGAGAAACTGCAGCTTGAATAGAGCTACTAGAAAAAGACGAATTATTCACCTTCTTGAATGTAGTGTGAGGAAGAGAAGCCGAAACCAATTGTTTCTCAACCTTTTCTGCCCTTGAAATAGCATCATTCAAAGAGTAATTGGTAAATAACTCCACCTTGTTCTTAATATCAACCCGAAGACCATCAACAAACCTAGAGATTTCTTGAGACTCAGACTCACTCAAGTCGTTACGAGCCGATTGAGCATAAAAATCATGTACATATTCTTAACATTACGATTACCTTGGATGCAATTCTGAAATTTAGAAAATAAGTTTTGCACATAATCAATAGGTAAAAATCTATCTTTTAATGCCTCTTTCATCTCATCCCAAGTACGAATTTGAGGCAACCTATCACGTAACCTTTTCTTACAAAGTTGATCCCACCATGCAGCAGCACCACCCCGCAATTTATATGCAACATAAGGAACTTTCCTAACATTCTCAACTTGCATTATATTGAAAAATTTATCAACTTCATTAATCCAATCTAAAAACTCTTCGATAGATAACTCACCATTAAAAGTAGGAATATCTGCCCTTATCTTTGGTCGTTGTTCTACCGGATTTAAACCAATGGCCTCTCCACCTCCACCTCGATTGTTGTGGATGAACTCAGCCCGATCACCGCCTGGATTGCCACGGTTGCCACCACCACCCATGTTTAAACCTCGCAAAGCCTTCAAAAGTTCCGTATGACGCGTTGCAGCTTCCACTTCAGATCTGCGTCGATCCTCTTGCATCTGTGTCTGCATTTATCAAGTTGTTGGCTAGTTGTGCTAGGATATCTTGGGTGTTGTTGTTTCCTTCGTTGTTGGCCATCTTGTTCCTTGGATCGTCCTTCGCTCTGATACCAACTGATGTAACGGGTTGCAGCGAAATAATAAAAACGGATAGGCAAATAATTGAATCAACAACTATTTGACCCAATTCGAATTGAATCAACAATTGAATTAGGGTTTGAAGAGGTAAACACCAAAAGATGAGAACCTTCACAAGGAATTCAAAGAACTCCAACAAGAATCTCTTGCGAGAGTCTTCTGCAAGTCAATT
Organism: Adenophora triphylla var. japonica; assembly: GCA_022495995.1. Classification (NCBI taxonomy): domain Eukaryota; kingdom Viridiplantae; phylum Streptophyta; class Magnoliopsida; order Asterales; family Campanulaceae; genus Adenophora; species Adenophora triphylla. Next base: position 83,835 of record JAFEMH010006753.1, on the reverse strand, counting down.
AAGACCCAAAGGGAAAAACCCTCAATTGCAAAGCAATCAATTAAAACTCAATAATTCAAAATATCCATGTATCCTAAAGCAAACAATGAAAGAGAGTATTTATACCCTAAACAAAACCCTAAACAACTTGGAAAAGGAAAAGCAAAACAATCCTAATTAAAACACTTAAAAAACGGAAACAGAATAACACGTGATCTCTGAAGCCGCGTCCGTCACGAGTCATGCAATTCCTCACGACTTGTTCCAACCTTGTTTACTCGTGAAACGAATCGTGAGGAGCAAATCAGTCGTGCAGCAATTCAGCACGAGTCGTGCTAGGTAGCACGAGTCGTGCCCCTCGTCCAGTTCTGTCGCGCGATTTACGGGGCCATCCTTCCAGGTTTGCCTCCGCTTTATCTTGGGATACATCAGAAAGTGTCCCAATTGATGACACTTATAGCATTCAACGGTTGCTTTGTTGAAAATTCTACCTCGGCCTCTTCCTCTTGTAGCTCCACCGCCTCTCGTTGCTCCACGACCTCTTCCTCTTCCGCTTGAGTTTTCCTCGTATGCAATCTTCAAGGCCTGCTCATCTCCTCCTTTTCTTCGTAATATTTTCTGCTCATGTACGAGCAAAGAACTTTGGAGTGCATAAACATTAAGATTTTCCGTAACCTGTGCTTCCTCGATGGAGCACACAACATAGTCAAAATTCTCTGTCAGAGTTCGCATTATTTTCTCAACAATGGTCATATTTTCTCCACAATTCCTCATGTCATTGGCCACAACCATGACTCGTGCAACGTAGTCTTTGACCGACTCTCCCACCTTCATCTCCAGTAGCTCAAAGTTCCTCCGGAGTCTCTGAAGTTGAGCACGCTGTACTCTGGCATTTCCTTGATATTTAACCCTCATTGAATCCCACAGCTGCTTGGAAGTCTCCTTCTGAGTAATGGTTTTCAGAATAGACTTCTCAATAGCTTGGAAAAGGTAATTTTTGGCCTTTAGATCCTTGAGCTTCATCTCCTCTAGTGTTTTCCTTTGTGCTGTTGATATGCTCTCATCTCTCCCCGGCTCTTGGTAACCTGTTTCAACCACGTTCCAATACTCCTTTGAGCTTAGAAGATTCTCCATGAGAAGACTCCAATGATCATAATCCCCATCAAATATGGGAATGGAAGCTTGTGCAAAGTTGTTTGCTTCTGTGGCCATGTTCTTCACACTCTTGTTTCTCTCACACAATCAGGCCTTTTGCAGGCTCGATACGTGCATTTGTTGATCACTGAATAAAGGCAAACACAATTGCACTAAAGTACAAACAATTGCAGTAAAACAGTACATTATCTTTATTAGAATACGCAGACTTATATATAAGTCTTTCATAACTACTTAGAGAAAACAAAGGAATGCAGTTCAAACTACCCACAAACATGGAAGACTAAACATGACTAATTCAACAACTAATTGCCTAGAATTCAGGACTTGATTATCAACAAACAACTAATAAAATCTTATCCCAACAATGTCAAGCTATCACCATAGTGCAACCTCAGTGGGTACAAGAAGTTATGGGGAGTTGGGAAGGAGATGCTGATATACAGAAGATAGTAGAGGGGGTAGTGACAAACAATGATAATTTTGCTGAATATACACTAAGTAATGGGGTGTTGAGGCATCAAGGCAAACTAGTCATAGGTAGCAAGGGGGAACTAAGGGAAAAAATTGTGAAGGAGCTACATCATACCCCTTTGGAGGACACTCAGGGATTCAAGGAACATGGAAAAGGGTAGCTTAGTTTTTCTTTTTTCTTCTGGCCAGGTATGAAAAGGTATGTGCAAGAAGTGATTAGCCCTTGTGACATCTGCCAACAGATGAAAACTGAAACCACTCATCCAGCTGGTCTTTTGCAGCCACTGCCCATTTCCCCTAAACCTTGGACTGACATAGCCATGGATTTCATTGAGGGGCTACCTCTTTCTAATAACTGGGACTCAATTTGGTGGTAGTGGAAAGACTCACCAAATAGGCCCACTTCGTACCCCTCAAACATCCATACACAATGCATACACAATACACAACCTATATGGTGGCAAAACAGTTCTTTGATAATATCTATAGATTGCATGGCCTGCCTCTCACTATTACCTCAGATAGGGACAAAATTTCCTTAAGTCAGTTTTGGCAATCTCTTTTCTCCCTCCTTGGTACCACTCTAAACCTGAGCACAACTTATCACCCTCAAACCGATGGACAAACTGAGAGATTAAACAGATATTTGGAACAATTTCTGAGGGCCACTACTAGCACCAAACCTAAGTTGTGGTCAAACTGGCTTATATTGGCAGAATGGTGGTACAATTCCAATTTTCACACTGCTCTCAAAATGACCCCTTTTGATATGGATACCCACCTCCACAAGCCACATTCAGTCGTGAGCAGTATTGCATACTATATGCAGTCACAGATTTCATGAAGGAGAGGGACAAACAAATCAAAACCGTGAGAGAAGTATTGACTGAAGCTCAAAACAAAATGAAACAATTTGCAGATAAAGGTAGAAAGGAAAGAAATTTTCGAGAAGGGGGTTGGGTTTACCTGAAGTTGCAACCATATCGCCCGACCTCCGTAGCACTTAGAAGGAATTTCAAGCTATCACCCAAGTATTTTGGTCCCTTCCTGATCGAAGCAAAGGTTGGAGCTGTAGCTTATAAACTCAAGTTACCTCCTACTTCGAAAATACACCCTGTTTTTCATGTCTCTCTTGTTTTTCATGTCTCTCTACTGTATCCAAAAGTGCTAAAAGTGGGGGATACAGTAGTTCCAAACCCTTCCTTGCCTTATGTGGGATATGAGGGTCAATTTCTGGTAGAACCCATTGCGGTTTTGGACAGACGCTTGGTAAAAAAGGGAAATAGCCCAGCAGCTCAGGTCCTTATCCAATGGTCGAATGCTTTTCTAGAAGATGCAACATGGGAAGATTGGTCGATCATCGCAGCTAATTTCCCTCATTTTAATCCTTGAGACAAGGATTTTTCGAAGGGAAAGGGAATGTAATGAACTAGGGTTCTTACTGAAATTTGGGGGTGACCGTTGTGTTTGAGTTTTGAACATACGGCGTCGTTTTTTAATAGCGTATCAACAAGTCAGATAGCGGACATTGAATACGCGTTTTATCTTTAGTTGGACGTCGTCGTTTTAGCTTTGCTTAGGATTCTAATTCCGTTACTTTAAACGTTGTCGTTTTGGGGAAAGAGAATGGCCGTTGCTACCCACGTGCTTTCTCTCCTCTTTTATGTCGTTGTAAACGCCATTTTCAGGCTTATGATGAAAATACAGAAATCCCAACTCTCTCTCTAAATTCTGTTTTCTCTCTCACCTCATCCCCTCTGAATATAATTATGTGATCATTGGAAAGTCAAAATTCCAATTGTTGTTCATCGGTTTATGATTTCTTAAGCTGGACATAACAGGGAATTACTTTTTCTTGTTGGTTTTTGTCTGTTTTTTTTTTTTTTTTATTGTGAATTCAAGTATAGCTAGCTATAAGTCATAGTTAAAGCTATCAACCTTGCTTAAAACTTGTTTAGGAACTTCTTGCAAGACATCATTCAGTATTGTAACAGAAGCAGGTGAACACTTTAAACTCGTTATTAGAGGATAGAACAAACAGGCTTTCTGGGTCACTTGTTTGTGATGTCATTTTGAATTCTCAATTCTTAAAGTACAATGTACTCGTGCTTTTGACCTGAAGTGCACAGGTTTCCAGTTGTAGATGATAGAAAATTATTGTTTACTTGACCATGATTCTTTGTCCTCTGCACTCCCTTGATGGAAATTGATCAGGTTAATTGAATTTCCATGACTCTGGAAGATTGGAACAGTTGAAACTATTGGACTGAAGACCATTCATAATTCCGTCATTTTGATTTACTCTTAGTATCAGCAAGAAGGATCTTTTGACTCACAGTGGAGAGATGCCCATCATATCTTATTTCCATACATGCAATGACGTGCTAAAATTCAAGGTTCTAAAAATTGCTAAGCGGTCGCTAGGCGCCGGAGTAGGGCCTAGCGTCTAAAGCGCCCAAAGGGACTAGGCGGGGCCGGGAACATACACAAAAAGTTACAAACATTTTCATATCATCACACATAACACATACTCCCTCCGTCCCACAGAATTTTAACGGGACAACAAATGGGATAAGTTTTGCAATTTGAGGTGAGTGTAGAAACATACACAAAATTCACACTACATATAAAGTTAGAAATAAGTGAGCTGTCATCAAATACGAAATAATGAACAACTAACCCACTTGCACAGTCATTCTCACAAACACGTACTACACACATCAATTTACCATCAATTTGATTTCTTCTCTAGACCTCTGAACTATAGTTGTGAAAGGCTAGCGTCTTTCTCGCCTGCCTCACCTTTTTGGTGCCTTTAGTGGTGGACCGCCTTTTGATTTTATGGCGGGCTGTGTTGTGCCGCCTTTTTGGCCCGACGACACCTTTCTTGGTTATGGCGAGAGCCGTGAGGCGTTCGCCTTTGTCAAAACTCAAAAGGCATAATAGGCGCATGTGTAATGTTAAAGTGGGTCATTTTTTTAATATTAGTTTTAATGTTTTTAACTTAAAATGCTTTGTTTTTGGAAAAACATGGGGTAAAGATAGCTAGTGGCGTGCAAAAGAAAGAAGAATAACCATAATTTCTCTGAAGTGATTGAAAGAAAATAGGTGCGAAAACAACGAATTAGAACGAGTGATTGAAATAAAATAAGTACGATAAACAACAAATTTAAACGACAAAGAAGTGCGGCAAAAACACTAATGATAGCTTGCTTTGTTCTAATTTTTAAATGGAGGTTTGCAATATTTATTATGTTTACTAATTTAATTAGTTTTTTTCTCTTTTCTTTGGGTCTCTTTTTATTATTTGAAGTTTTAATTTTCTCTTATGTTCATCTCAAGATATGAGAATATACGTTTGAAATTATATATCACCATAGTTTCACGTATTATTATCTTTTCTAACATGCTTTGAAATTTATTTTCACGCTTTTAAACGATTACTTGTTTACTGATTTGCACATTAAATGTGTTTTTTTGTCTTAGAATTCTCACTTTTGGGGTTTTAGTTGTTTTAATTTGCTATTACATGTAGAATTGTGACTTTTATTTAATGCAGAATTTTTGTTCATAACATGTTTAATAAATGTTACACATATTATTTTACTATTTTTTTGTTCTATTTTACCGTCTTGCTCATCTTTCGACCGCCTTTTCTAGAAACCTCTCCCCCACCTTTCGCCTTTTCTAGGAACCTCTCAACCGCCTTTTGCCTTTCGCGTTTAACAACTATGCTCTGAAGTCTGAACCAAAGAGGTTCCAAATTGGAGAATCTTAGATGCCGCCTTCTTGTTTTCCCTTCAATAAATCCGTGTTGATCATCGAAATCAATGACTGCGACGTTCCGAATCCTTCCCTGCGCAGGATTCCATGAAATCGCAAGCACCTACAATCTCATGCAGGTCTTTTCTTTTTATTCCAATCCTCTTGAGAGAGCACAAAAAAAGATTTAAACGATAAGCCGTATTGGTGGATCTCGGCGCCCCCAGACCGCCTAAGTGCCGACTTGCTGAAGGAACGCTTATCTTGGCCGATATTAACATAGTCGCGGAGTTAAGCCACCGCCTAACACCTAGGCGGCCGCCTAGACCGCATTTTAGAACACTCCTAAAATGTACCCGATGAATAGTTCATTCTATCTTCCGCTTATTCCGGTGTTTTACTTGAATCTTTGGGACAACCGTTTGTTAGCTTTGGAGCTTGGACCCTAATCTTGGACTAAAAGCAGTGGATAATCCAGGAATACATAAGTGTTTTTTTTTTAAAGCCTAATTATCTTCGAGAACATACACATCCATTAACTTAGAAAGGAAAATCTCATGCCTCACAATAGTTACCAGGAAAGTGGAACGGTTTTGGACGCGGGACAGGAACGGCAACGAGGAACGTGACTTTTAAAAATTTGGGTACGTTAGGGGTAGGACTATTCGGTACGTCAGTTGGAAACATGATACGTTTTTATTGGGAACACAAAAGTAATATGTATATATATATTAAAAAAATTATTGCTTACACTTTTAAAATCTTTAAACATACCCACCTTTAAAAGTATTATACAATTAATGGGTGTGTGTAAATATATTGAGGATGAAAATAGGTGCCATGTAGGTTTAATTTTGTATACAGAGTCCCATTCAATTTCACTATGAAAAATCGTTTATTGTCCCCGATACATGAAATCACTTTTTCATCTATATCCACGACTCTTCCTCCAAAATTCAAATTCTCCTCACTTTTCCTCTCCTTAGCATTTTCGACTCTTTCCCTATTTATGTAGTCTCCTCTTATCCCGACGGCGACTTCAATTCCGACCAATATTCAAAGGCTTTCCACTTCAAGTCAATATTGGATCGATAAATATCAAAATGTTCTCAACTTCAGCAAAGTCCGAAAAAGGACCAAGGTGATATACGATTAACCGACGGCGCGACTTGAAGGTCAGATACTATCTTCTTTTTTTTTTAAAAAATTGGGACAATGTTTTTGGGGATTTGGATCGCGTTCCTAGGAGAACTGGTACGCAAACGACCCTGATTCCGGGACGCGTGATTCGGGACGCGCGATTCGGGGCGTGGGACAAAGGGGAAGTAGAGTTCCCGGTAACTATGCCTCAGACACAATAGAAAGATGCCTAGAACATATATGAAGTCTAAATGGTAATAAAATCTGGGATAATTACCAGAACAGGAATGGAGCAAACAGGTAGGTTCAATGGGATTAACAGAGAACCAATTATGCGACCATCTGGTTCTTTTGCCTATAATGAACAATCTATTGTCAGTTTTCAAAAATGGCTCTTGAAGTTTGTGTAACGCGTAGTCTTATTTTTTATTTTTTTTGACATTGCATCAAGAGTCTTTGTTTCTCTCCTCATATTCTCCAGTGAACCATCGGTGAGACCAGTTGTTGCATTTAATTAAAAAAGATTCGAACAGGAGAATGTAACAAGTAAAAACACATTATTCCAGTCAAGCTAGAAAAACTATTGGTGTTTTTCACTGATCTACAGTGCTGGACCAGGAGCTCTTTGAGCTAGGGGATAGGCATAGGTCGGTCGTTCGGTCGGGCCACTTGAAATTTTGCTTGGAATAAGCTGAGCCATACATAAAAACATCCTTGTAAACACTTAAAACTGGTGAACGGTCGTTATGCTGAGATCGGGGAAAATAGATTAATAGTTTGGTGGGGGAGAAAAAGAGGACATTTTCCAGATATGCAGTAGAAGCCCTACAAGTTTCTTCTTTAATCTCCCTTTCAGCGTTATGGCATATGCCACTTCTCGTAGCTATTCATTATTTTAATGAACTATTGTGCATATTTTAATGTACCTTTTAATCTCCAAATTTTGTTTAACTTCTTAAGAAACTTGGTTAGGCCTTCTGCTTATATGGCTCGTCACAAAAGCTGAATAGGACTATGATGGTTGCCATTGGGATAATCAAGATAGTGAAGATGTACGGAAGTTGAAAGTTGTTTGAGTAGCATTTAGCTCGGATAATACATGTTTGCTTCATGTTATTATTGTTAGTAACAGTTATTTGAATACCATGTCATTATGAAGCACCCTTACCCACATTCATTGGGAAGAGACATACCCATGATAAACCGTTAGTTAATCCAACTTTTTCCCCATACCAAAAATATGTGTACCTTTCAACATCTTAGGACCTTGAAAGAGGAGAATGTGCAAACAGATAGACCAACAGTCCATCAATTAAAATAAATAAATAAAGTACTAACAAAAAGGAAAAACCGTCATCTATGTGAGAACAACACTCCAATCCCTCCTCAAATCAGCAATAATAATCCTCTAGAATCAGCAATAATAATCCTCTAGAATGCTCCCTTAGCATAGGCCCATAATAAAATGAAGCAAACAACTCTATCCCAAAACAAGTGTTGCTAAAGCACTTGATATTATAAATCATTGGGTTACACTCCATACAAATTGACCAACATATAGCAAAAGCCCCGCACTCGCACATAATCTGCTCATTAGAACTTCTTTTAACTCCACGAGCTAACATATGTAAAAAGGAGCAACTACCTTACCTTGAACAAATGGTAATAAAGATAGCAGTCAATATCACAATGAGGGAAGAGGTGATCATGAGTTTCCTCAAAGGACTTGCAATTCACATAACAATTGGGATATAAAAAATTATTCGGTCTACGTTTATGAATTTTGTCCTTAATGTTGAGTTTCCAAACAAAAGCACGAATCTTATTCGACTTTCAAATGAAAGAAGAATAAGAAAAGGAGAAGGATGGGGCAAACGAGCAAGAATATAAGCGAATGACATGTGTAAGTACTCAAATTATTCAATCTCTACACCCTAAAATCAAGATTATTAGAGAATCTTGAATTATTTTGTACGTCGATAACCACAAAGCTTTAGTCCCAAAATGATTTTGGGTTGGCCAACATAAATCATCATATGAAATCGTTAAAGAAAGAGGTGGGGAAAATTTTATGAAGTTTTTTCTTTAAATAATAAAAATTGAATGCTAAGAAGAGATTTAATTGACAAAATACATCGGAAGAAATTTCAAAAAATAAAATAAAAATCAAACCCCTTTAGTTTTTTCCCTCTGCTCCATTTTCTTCAATGCAATTTTCGACGTAATTTTCATCCTGTGTCACCCAAAAACAGCCTCTCTGTGCTTAAATAAATGGGCAAGGGCGTACATTCGACCCCCTTACCCCACCACAGGTGGGAGCCTTTGTTGCACTAGGGTATAGGGTAATGTTGTTGTTGTTGTTTACTCCATTCTCTTCATATCTATTTTTTCAATCCCAAGTATACAAATGTCGCTTTCAATCACCCTCATCCTTGTTTTTTAGGCCTTCTCCTACCCCTCACCATCTTAATAATTCTCCACTCTTCAAGCCTCCTAATTGGTGCATCGCTTGTCTCCGTCTCACATAACCAAGCTACTTTAGGGAATTCTCCCTCGTCTTATCTTTGCTAGCTGCAACTCCTACAATCCTCTAAAGCCTGATCTTCATGGCGTTACTTTTTGCTCGGATTTGGATAAGTCGCGTGATCCAATATCTGTGATAACCAATAGGTGCCATAGCATTGTTATCTTGAAGGGAGATACATTGTTATCTCTCACTATAGATGTCTCAATGAAATCTATTTGTCATCTTTCATTCACTTTTCACTCGTCAATAATTTTTGGAGATAAGCTATGTCTGTGGTCTAGAGGCATGTGGCATTTTTTATTTTGAAGTTAAAAACCCCTTCAAGATCAGGGCTTTGTGGACTGTAGTGCTTAATATACTTAACAATAATGATAAACTAATTCACTTCAGATTCGTGGACCCCTTAAGTGTACGTCTCCAAATAGGTGTGTGAATTGCAAACACTCTGAAGAGACATGACCATTTGTTTGTTCATTGTAATGTTGCTAGCTATCTTTGGAATCAATTATTTGAGGTGGCTGGATAAATTTGGGTGTTACTAGTTCGCTGAGCTCGTTTTTGCAAACTCATTTTCTTGGCTCTGGAAAAGATAAGATGCAGTTCAACTTTAGAAATGTGTGTTATTAGAAACTTTTGGGTGTCTATGGATGGGGAGAAATAATAGAATTTTTAGAAATCATCTCTTTTTGAACCATCTGTTATGGGAGCGAGTGGTTTCTATAGCTTCTCTTTGGGCGTCAACTAACAGTGCTTTTCGAGAATTGTCGATCTCAGACGTGAGACCTGAAACGGGATTGGACTGGTACGATTGTGTAGCTCTTGTTTGTTAATGTTGCTTTTTCATTTTTTTTTGTATTTTGATGGACAGCTTGTCTGTCCTTTCTACATTCTTCTTTTCATTTTTTTGTATTGTTTCCATTATATATATATATATATATATATACACCCACTCCTTCCGTCCCATTAAAGTTACACTTTTGTTTTGGACACGAAAATGTGCAAGTGTTGTGAGTATGAAAAGTGAAGTGGGAGAGAGAAGGTGGGGTAGAAAATAGTGAGTTGATAGTTGTTGTGAGTATGCAAGTGGGTCCCATTGAACAAAGAATTATTTAAAATTTCTATTCTAGGAAAGTGTAATTTTTAGAGGGACAACATTTTGGGTGAAAAAGTGTTACTTTCGGTGGGACAGAAGGAGTATTTATTTATTGATTTGAATTCATGGTTTGTTAAATGTTCCGTATGTGATCGAGAACTAGTTAAAGGGTAGTAGTTGGGGAAGCTTTATAGAAATTTTTGCACGTGTTGTCCTGTATGAAACGGCTTTAAGATCATTGTCTATTATGAACTTCTTAGTTTTAGTATATTCTCATGCATAGAATTGCTTCTTTGATGTAGTGATGTCTCAGATCAAAGCCATGGCTGATGATGTTCAACCTTTGCTGGCTGAGGTTCGTGATAGTGGGCTGCTGAAGGAAGTTGAGAGTCTAACCAAAAGCCTCACAGAAGCATCAGAAGATTTGAGGTAAATTGATATTTTCAATTTCATGAAGGAAAAAGTTTGGCTCTGTTTTTAAGTTTCATAAGGTTCTTGCTCTTAATCCTCCTCCTCGACTCCCCCATGTTTTCTCTTGTGATGCACTCTACACATGAAAAATATGTCACTGAATGACTTGTGATTTCCCAGTGAAAGTGTCTGAAATTTCTCTAACCTGAATTGAATTTCCTCTGGATTTGCAATTGCATCATATAATTTATAATGAAACAGGCAAACCACACTTGCAGCCCTAAAAGAGTGAATATAAATAGGCGTTTCAAGCTCGTATGTTGTATCAGAAGATTTCTCTGGAATTGTGTTTGTTGACATGTCAGATTAAAATTTCCAAGTCCAGTACTAATACCTTTCTTCATTTGGATGGATCCTAATTACTTGGGAATAGACTGTCTGGAGTGGTAGACAGGTGTGAAGTCTTTTTGGGTTTATGCGGAAATCTACTTTCTCCATTTTACAGATGCGTGTTAGGGGATTCGGTAAAGATAAAAAAAGCTACTGCTGTGTGGGATTGAGGGGTGTTTGACATTATGAAGCATCTGTATTGGATAGAGAGAATTGCCCGAAATCTGCTTTAGAGGTTTCATCTTCTAAAATGCGGAGTGATTGCATTTTGCATGCATGAGTTTACATTTAACATTTCTATTGTTGTACTACAGCTGTCACAAAATGAGTGTTTCAAAAATTCAAATTTGCTCTTGATCAAGAGCAACTTTCAAAAAAAAATTGGACACTCGTTTTTGGATGGAGGGAGTATTGTTTTCTTTCTTTGGACCACCTCTCTTTATCTTTTTGCGATTTGTCCTATCTTTATTAGAGTCTTCCTTTCCTTTTTTTGTTAAAAGGGGTGAAGATAAATAACCTTTATATATCCACACACACTCCCTCCATACCAAAATGATAGTCCCATTTACCATTTTTGTTTGTCCCAAAAAGATACTCATTTCCAAAAGTGAGAGGTACAATCATTGAACTTCCATAAGTGCCCAATAAGGAAGAAGAGGGAGAGAAAGAGATTAATGTCCAATGAGAAGAATTGCTAGGGGGTAAGGATAGTGATGGAAATGACAATAAGGCGTTAAAATATTTGAATAGTCGAACGGTACTATCATTATGGGACAGGGGGAGTATATATATGTATGTGTGTGTAGTACTGCGGCAATGTCTGCGATCTCTTGTCACTATATGCTGATGGAAGTTTGATGTTTGTTTGTTTGGCAGAAAGGTGCACTCATCGATAATGACTCCGGAGAACACCGAATTGATTCAAAAGTCCATATATACCCTCATTTTTACGTTAAAGAACATTGAGGTTCTGAGATTTCACTATCCCTATTTGTAGTTATTATTAATCAGTCCATGCTATTTTTTTTCTTTTCTCAGTTTGGTTATGTTAAAGTTTTCTTCTTAACGGTCATCTCACCATTCCATTGCAGAGTATAAGTTCCGATATCTTGGGTTTCACGGGCGATGAAGCTACAAGAAAAAACCTCAAGTTGGTCATAAAGTCGCTCAGCAGGCTGTTGTGAGAAGTGAAGAGCGAAGAAAATGGAGGGTCGAAAGTAGTACTCCATAGTACTACCTCCATCCCAAAATGAATATCCAAAAAATATTCAAATTTACTCATGTTCACGAACAAATTTGAATTTTTTTTGGACATTCATTTTGGGAAGGAGGGAGTAGATTATACGGAGTATCACACAGGGTAGAGATTCAAGTACCCACTCACTGGTAGTTCTTCTGACATGGCTTGCAAGAATCCGTTATGAAGCTGCTTCTGTTGTGGGTGTGGGAAAGTCATTTTTTGAATTTCATTGGAAGTTCATTTTAGTCCTAAAACTAACTGGATTCTTTAGGAGTGAGTTTCTGATTGGTTAATTTTTGTTTCTTAAGCTGATTTTAGTACTGTAAAAATCACCATTGCGTATATATATGATTGTTTTCTGCACAATATGCTATTTTTTTTTTTTTTCTCAATTGCTATACACTCCTCCCACTCGAATTATTCTCTCGATTAGGATAGTTTGCCATTTTGTGTGTTCCACTCGAAATAGGGCAACCCCAAATTGTAAATGTTTTATTTATTGAGATCCACTTTCACGCGTTTCCGCCTACTATTGAGTAGAAGAAGCGCAGGGAAACTGACTATACGACTTCCAGGCTTCAAAATAATTCCCATGTGTGTTTTTCATTTTTACATCGAAATTATACAGTAACTAATATCAAGAATGTGAGTCCTCAAGCAGGAGTGAACCCAATGATCCTCTGTAATCATCCTCATATTTTACCAATTAACTCCACGTCGAACACGAGCACTGAATCTGGTGGAATGATGCATGAACCTGCACAAATTCAACATTATCAGTTTAGGGTTCATATCATATTTAGAAGAAAGTCAATAATCCCGGGCAAAATCTTAATACCTCCCTTGCAACCAGCTCCTCTCATTCCATATCCAAGTTGTGGAGGAATCCTCAACGTTCGTTTCCCACCTAAATCAATATGGAGTTTTAACGCAAATGGTCAGCTGGTGGAATCGTTAGCAAATACTCTTGTTTTTCACTTTCCAAACATCTAGTTTTGCAAGTATAAAGTGACTAGGGAAAAAAATTTAGTAAAAAAATATTTAGGGACAAATTTATTTCCAAAAGTGGACATTCATTTAGGACAGAGGGAGTATGATTGTTTCTAGATTATTCGTTCTTACCCGCAAGCATCGGGGGTACTCCTTCTCCCCCTACAATACCTTCATCCCATCCTTTAATAACCTACACACACAAATCATCAATCCCATCTTATCTTACTCGGCATTATGTTGAAAAGACTGCATTAACCGTAAAACTATGCCTGTCAGAAATTACCTCACCAACCCCCACACGAAATGTAAGAGGCTTTCCTCGATTATAGCTGCTATCAAAAACCTCCCCGTTCACTAATTTCCCAACGTAATGTGCCTGTCAAAATCGAGGAGAAAATACATGAGAAACCATCTATAAAATATCTTTGAATTCAACATTACATACAAATGCTAAAATGAAAAAGATGACCTTTATCAGTTGACCTTTAACAGCTTCAGGGCCAGTTCCCACAACTTTATCACAAAAGGAAAGTCCTGAAGCAGCTACGGTGAATTCACATGGTAGAGCAGTGGTGGTGTCTGCTTCTGCTGCAGTCGTGGGTTGGGGAGGTGCCAAAAGAGCATTGAAAAGACCAAAGCACGAGCCGAGGGCGATTGCTTCTCTTCTTCTGAACAAACTGTGTGATTCTTTTGGCCTTTCTTTTTGTGCCAACTGATTCTGAAAAATGTTGCATTTGACTGATGTCTTTGATGCATCTGGCGGGTGGAAACTTGCAATAGTCAAGTGTAACTTTTTGATGGTTGGTGTGCTAGTATTTGCCTGGTTTTTTATGGGGGTTTGAGACACATGAGAGAACTGAAGGAAGAGCATCTCCACACAAACACATAGTCTTCACCAACCACCACTTGTTTTAAAGGGATAAGAAAGGAAAGCTTTGTCACTATTTATACAAGTGACATGGGCTGGCCTAGTGGCCTGGATGGTCCAGGTTAACCAATAATAAATTACTCCCTCATGAGGCAAATACTGTGAAAGTAAGGTAAATGTAACATCTTTAATATTTACACCTGAGCTTTATACATTACACTGGCAGCAAAGCTTGAAAACAATTGGCAGAAGGAAACAATAGAAAATGAAATTATCTCTTCTACAAGCTTGGTAAGTTACCGAGATGTACGAAAACTTTATCGGAATGATCAATTGAACTTTATCAGAGTGATCAATTGCACACGGTAAATTGAACAAAGGAATATCAAAGCTTAAAATAGGAAATTTTAAACATTCTGCATCATGTAATCTCCCCATCATCCTTATCTTCATCTGTGAAGACGATCCTGATGTTACTGTGCAGATGGGCGACCGCCCAAGTGATGTGGGCGACCGCCCAAGCCAAAAATCCAACGCTGATGAAATCGCTGTACAGATGGGCGACCGCCCAAGTGTTGTGGGCGACCGCCCACGCCCAAAGCCAAATAATGTTGAAACGTCTGTTGAAGTGGGCGACCGCCCAAGTCCCAGTGGGCGACCGCCCAAGTCCTGATTCTGACGAGATTTAGTTTCCTAATTACGTTTTTCTTCTTGATTTTATTCCTTTATTTTCGTTTTCCTTTTCCAGCAAGAACTCTTTTAGCCAGGAACAATTGTAACATATATATTCTTGTCTTCATCAATGGAAATTCAAGTTTTGGAAAAATCATAATTTATTTTCCTACATGGTATCAGAGCAACAACATACACAATTTTGAATCAATGGCGGGGAACGATGCTATCGTTAATAATCCCCCTAAAATTGAATATAATTCTCCGTTCTACCTTGGTCCTCAGGATAGGCCAGGCGATTTTATTATCCCTACTCGTTTCAATGGTGAAAATTATGATGATTGGGCTAGTGATATGCAGACGGCTCTTGAAGCTCGCCGGAAATTCGGTTTCCTAGATGGTAGGATTACTCAACCTATTCTTCCCTGCACCACATCGGATTGGAATACTATTCATGCCATGTTGATTTCTTGGATCATGAATACTATTGAATCCAACGTTAAAAGCACTCTCTCGAAATTTAGAGATGCTAAACGTTTTGTGGGAATCTCTTAAGAATCGATATGCTGTGGTTGACGGTCCACGCATTCAACAATTAAAGGCCTCTATTGCTCGTTGTGAGCAAACTAAGGATATGTCTTTGGCCACATATTTTGGTAAATTGACCGGGTTGTGGGAAGAACTCCATAGTCATGAACCGCTGATTAGTTGCACCTGTTGTGACAACTGCTCGGCTGCTCAGCAACATGCAGATCGCAGAGAGACTGGAAAGCTTCATCAATTTCTTATGGGTTTGAATTCTGAGTATCATGCCAATACTCGCACCAATATTTTATCTATGGATCCTCTCCCTAGTCTTGATAGGGCATATAAATTGGTGGCTCAGGATGAGCGGGTTCGACTTGCCAAACCTGTTCTTGAAGATGTGGTTAGTTTTGCTGTTCGTACTGGTGGAACT
Organism: Adenophora triphylla var. japonica; assembly: GCA_022495995.1. NCBI lineage: Eukaryota > Viridiplantae > Streptophyta > Magnoliopsida > Asterales > Campanulaceae > Adenophora > Adenophora triphylla. The sequence continues at coordinate 68,173 of JAFEMH010006753.1, read as the reverse complement.
CGTAGTCGTGACAATCCTGATAAATCCCATCTCACATGTACTCATTGTAAGAAAACGGGACATGATAGTACTACATGCTTTGAATTGCATGGATATCCAGATTGGTGGCTTGAGCAACGCAAATCCAATCCCCGCGGCGGTGGTCGTCCGCAGAATGGGCGAGGTAGGGGCTCTTCTCGCATCGGATCTACAACAACACCAGATCGTGGCCCTGTTAATGTTGGTGCAGCTGCTGTAGGATCTCCATCTGTGACTTCCTCTTCTTCATTTACAGCTGAACAGTGGCAGGCTTTGGAAAGCCTCGTTGGTAACACTCAAATCTCAAATGATCGCCTTCATGGTAAGTTTGATTCAGCTTCATGGGTAATTGATACAGGTGCTTCAAATCATGTAACCGAAAACGCCTCGTATCTTCTTGATTCTCGGACTATACCGGCTTGTCCTGTTGGTTTGCCCAATGGGTCATCAGTTTTGGCTCATACTGAGGGTTCTGTTCGTCTGACGGACACCATTACTCTCTCTCATGTTCTTTTCATTCCAAACTTAAGCTGCAATTTAATTTCAGTTTCTCAACTGTCTGACGATATTTATTGCACTGTCCAATTTAACTCATCTATGTGTGCTATATAGGACCTGTCGAGGAACCTGATTGGAATGGGTGTTAGGCGGGATGGACTTTACTACTTTCGCTGCACATCTTCAGCATACAATGTCTCTATTACCGGATCACCTTCTGTGTTGGATTTGTGGCATAATCGCTTGGGGCACCCTTCCGAGAATGTAGTAAAGCTTCTTCCTCCTGTTCGTGGTACTTCTGGCAGTTTACTTAAACCTTGTGATACTTGTTTTAGGGCTAAACAATCTAGAGATAGTTTTCCTGTTAGTGACCATAAATCTACTAAAATTTTTGAGAAAGTTCATTGTGATTTGTGGGGTGCATACACTCATTCTTCCTCTTGTGGTGCACGATATTTTTTAACTTTAGTAGACGATTTTTCCCGAGCTGTTTGGGTCTATTTGTTGGTCGATAAAACCGAAGTTTTTCGTATGTTTATGGCTTTTATTGAAATGGTTGAACGTCAGTTTTCTCAAAAAATTAAGGTTGTCCAATCTGATAATGGGACTGAATTTAATTGCATGCTTGATTATTTCTTCTCCACTGGCATCACTTTTCAAACATCTTGTGTTGGTACCCCCCCAACAAAATGGTCGAGTCGAGCGGAAACATCGCCACATTCTGAATGTTGCTAGAGCTCTTAGATTTCAAGCTCACTTACCAATTTTCTTTTGGGGAGAAGCAGTTCTTACTGCTGCTCACTTAATCAACCGGACTCCCACTCCCCTCTTAGGCAATAAGACTCCCTATGAGGTTTTGTTCGGAAAATTACCTTTCTTTGACTCTCTTCGGGTTTTTGGTTCCTTGTGTTATGCTCATAATCAGAAAGCGAAGGGAGATAAGTTTGCTAGTCGTAGCCGAAAATGTATTTTTGTGGGCTATCCTCTTCGCAAAAAGGGGTGGAAGTTGTTCGATCTAGAGACAAAGAAATTTTTTGTCTCCCGGGATGTGAAATTTTTTGAGAACAATTTTCCTTACAGTGATTTGTCTTCTGTGCCTCATTCCCCGGATTCTACTGAGATCATTAATCAAGAGGCTGATTTCGCCTTTCTTGATTATCCGGACATGGCAGATGTTGTTTCAGAACCTTTGACAGTGGCTCCTACGGATGTACCTGATCCCGTGACTACAGTTTCTGCAGATATTACTCCTACTGAGGTCTCTTCTGTTCCTACGACAGACACTCCTTTCGAGCAAGAGACTTTAGGGAGGGGTATGCGTACGAAAGTACCCTCTGTTCTACTTCGGGACTATATTGCTGCTACTGTTACTTCTGCCAGTCCATCCCCCGAACACTCCACTCCTGTCGGCTCCTCAGGTACCCCTTACCCTATAGCTCACTATATAAATTGTGACAGTTTTTCTGTGAAATATCGTAACTTCCTTGCAGCTATTACCTTGGTTAAAGAGCCTAAGACTTTTCGTGAGGCTATGTCACAAGATGGATGGAAGAATCCATGCAAGCTGAAATTCGTGCCCTGGAAGATAATGGCACATGGACTATGGTTCCTCTACCGCATGGTAAGCGTGCTCTTGGTAGCCAGTGGGTCTATCGGATTAAGTACAAGTCTGATGGCACAGTTGAACGACTCAAATCTCGCTTGGTGGTCCTTGATAATCATCAGAAAGAAGGGATTGACTACACGGAAACTTTCGCTCCTGTGGCCAAGATGGTCACCGTTCGAGCCTTTCTTGCCATTGCTGCCTCAAAGAATTGGGAACTGCATCAGATGGATGTGCATAATGCTTTCTTGCATGGTGATCTTCAAGAAGAGCTATACATGAAACCTCCTCCGGGTTTCCATTCCAATCAACCCAATATGGTTTGTCGTCTTCGCAAATCCCTTTATGGCCTGAAGCAAGCTCCGCGTTGTTGGTTCACTAAGCTTGTGGCTTCTTTGAAACATTATGGGTTCTTGCAGTCTTACTCGGATTATTCCTTGTTCACATTCACCAAAGGTACGATTCATATGAACATTCTTGTGTATGTTGACGATCTCATTATAGCTGGGAACGATTTCGCTTCCTTACAGTCTTTCAAAACGTATCTAAGTGACTGTTTCAAGATGGACCTTGGTTCCTTGAAGTATTTTTTGGGTATTGAGGTTGCTCGTAGCTCATCTGGCCTGTTTTTGTGTCAACGCAAGTATACCTTGGACATTATATCCGAGGTTGGGCTATTGGGAGCTAAGCCATCCGGCTTTCCTATTGAACCTAACCATAAACTCGGCCTTGCCACTGGTGATCTTCTGGATGATCCAGAACGTTATAGACGATTGGTTGGTCGTCTCATTTACTTGGCAGTTACTCGTCCAGACTTGGCATACTCGGTTCATATTCTATCTCAATTTATGAAGGAACCTCGCAAGGATCATTGGGATGCAACACTGCGAGTTGTTCGTTATCTCAAAAGCACTCCTGGTCAAGGTATCCTTCTTCGTGCTGATAGTGAGCTCACCCTGCAAGGATGGTGTGATTCAGATTGGGCTGCTTGCCCTATTACTCGTCGTTCTCTCTCTGGCTGGCTTGTGTTTCTTGGTCATTCTCCTATCTCTTGGAAGACGAAGAAACAAACCACGGTGTCTCGTTCGTCTGCTGAGGCTGAATATCGTTCTATGGCTGCCCTTACCTGTGAATTGAAATGGTTGAAGGGATTACTTTTAAGCCTTGGTGTGCATCATCCGAAGGCGATCAACATCTTCTACGATAGTCAACCAGCTCTTGCTATCGCCAAGAACCCCGTATTTCATGAACGGACAAAGCATATTGAAATTGACTGCCACTTTGTTCGTGATGCCATTTCGGATGGCCTTATTTCTCCTTCCTATGTTCCTACGAAGACACAACTGGCAGATATTTTTACTAAGGCTCTTGGAAAACAACAATTTGATTTACTTGTTAGCAAGTTGGGCATTCTAAATCCCCATGCTCAACTTGAGGGAGGGTGTGAAGACGATCCTGATGTTACTGTGCAGATGGGCGACCGCCCAAGTGATGTGGGCGACCGCCCAAGCCAAAAATCCAACGCTGATGAAATCGCTGTACAGATGGGCGACCGCCCAAGTGTTGTGGGCGACCGCCCACGTCCAAAGCCAAATAATGTTGAAACGTCTGTTGAAGTGGGCGACCGCCCAAGTCCCAGTGGGCGACCGCCCAAGCCCTGATTCTGACGAGATTTAGTTTCCTAATTACGTTTTTCTTCTTGATTTTATTCCTTTATTTTCGTTTTCCTTTTCCAGTAAGAACTCTTTTAGCCAGGAACAATTGTAACATATATATTCTTGTCTTCATCAATGGAAATTCAAGTTTTGGGAAAATCATAATTTATTTTCCTACATCACCCCACCATTGTCTAATCCCTTCTTCGTAGTTGTCTCTGAAAATATAGCAATTCATTCCTAAAACTTGCATTTCATCAGTATGGACGACCTCTTTCCTGTTAGAACCTTAATGTCAATTTATTTTTCTTTTATCGCAATCTGCTGCTAATGAAACTTGATCCTCTTGCCTTTCTGACATTCTGTTTAAGCATCAGATTTCTCACCCGTTCTGCAGCATCCCACTTATCACCCAAAACATACAAATCAGATATAAGTGTATAAACCCCAGCATCATTATCGGGCCTCACCATACTCATAACTCTATCAATCACTTTCTCCGCCATCTCGAATTGTTTATGAACCTTACAAGAGGTCAAGAAAGAACCCCAAATAACTACATTAGGTTCAAGTGGCATTCTCATAATAATCTCGTACGCTTCTCCAAGATCCCCTGCCTTCCCAAATAAATCAACCATACAACCATAATGCTGAATACTTGGCCTCAATTCATACACCTCGATCAGTTTGAAATATCTACAGCCCTCCTCAACCAACCCTCCTTGTACACAAGCATTAAGGACGCCGGTGAAGGTAAATTCATTGGGTCTAACATCCAGTTCCTGCATCTTCTCAAACAGATACATTGCCTCCATGTGGTATCCATGGTGGGCAGACCCACAAATCAATGCAGTCCAAGTTTTGACATTCCTATCTTGCATCCTATCAAAAACCAAGAGAGCATACTTCAAGAATCCACACTTGGAATACAAGTCAACCAACATAGTCCCATGCTCCACATTCAGCACCCAACAATTCTTTATTGCAAACCCATGAATCGACTTCCCCAAAACCAACGCAACCGAACCCATACGCCCACACCCTGATAAGATCACTCCCAATGTAACTTCATCAGGTTTTAGCTCCCCATCCATCAGCAATGCCCGAGACAGCATTAACCCCTCATCCAATCGACCATTGTTGAAATATACCCCAATCATGGAAGACCAGGATGAGAGATTCCTTACAGGCATTCTATCGAACACCCACTTGGCCTTATCAACACATCCCAACTTCGCATACCCAGATACCATAGTATTCCAAGTGACAACATTTCGTTGAGGCATTTCATCGAACAGCAAGCAGGCATGATCAAAGGAAGCGACAACGTAAGCATTGACCATTGAAGTGGCTATGTAAACATGGTAATTGAAGCCGACTTTCAAGATATGGGCGTGTAGATGATGAATAATGGTGAGATTGCGTAAATTTGTGCAGGATTTTAGAGTGAAGAGAATGGAGTAGGTATCAAAAGGGATGGATTTGCGTTGCATTTGGGAGTAAAGTTGGAGGGCATGGCAAGGGGAAGAAGCATTTTTAATGGCGGAAGACCAAGTCGAAGTGATTGGATTAAGTGTGCGAGATAGAATCACAAGCATATCTTTAGTTCCCAAGATTCTGCCGCCGGCACCGCCACTTTCTCGTTATGAGTCAGCCACCACTCCAATTTAAATGACTTAAAAAATTATTTTCTCCTTCAGGCCACCATCTTCATTGATTTTTGATGCCCTTTTCAATTAGTGGCCATTAATATGGCAGACATTTTCATGCAAAAATATGCTACTTTCATAAAATAGTAAATCGTATATGTCATAAAAGTCGAAAAAAAACTATGAACTTAACTAAAATAATTTAAAATAAGTAAAATGGTACATATTTTCATGTCAAATTATCATATATGTGAAATAATCTTATAAAATAGCAAATATAGTGGTCTAAAAAAGTAAAAATAATTGTGAATATAATTATAAACAACTACTATAAATTAAAAAATTTGAGTATGTTAAATAATCTCATAAACTAGCAAAAATAGAGGCTATAAATGATTGAAAACAATTGTAAATTTAACTATAAACAACTATTAACTAATAAATATGTCAAATAGTCTTATAAAATTGCAAAAATAGAGACACAAAACAAATTGACAGAGTTTTCCCAATATAAAAAGTAACGTACCAAATAATGAGCCATGGGGCTTGTATTTATAGGGATGGATTGATAGAATCCATGTTGAAGTAAACTTGTAAAGAGATAAGATGTAATCCTATGAGAATTATATCTGTTAAGGAGTCCTTGTTTGACTTGAAGTGGTGTAGTTGGTTACAATCCTGATTGAATCATGAATGTGTAATCCTTGTTGTACAAGGACTGTATAATCTGCTAGCCGGAACGCCGAGGAACATGAATGTTCTACCTCGGCTTTGGCCAATAGACCGAGGTAAATGATTCTACTTCCTCGTCATTTGGAGATTGGCCGACACGGAGATGTGCCGGGGTAAATGATTTTGTTTCCTCGTCATGGTGATGAAATGCCGAGGTAAGAACTTTTCTTTCCTCGTCACTTGCGACATAACGGCCCAAGCATGTTGACATAAGGCCGAGATAAACGTTCCTCGTCATACAAGGAAGACCTTATTCGGCCCTGATACTTGGTTATTTAGATAATATTCATGGCCCAATTCAATTAGGCCCAGCTTGAGCAAACCCATGTTCGTATCTCGGTTTATACTGTTCAGTGGCCCCCGACTTTCTAGCTCGGATTAGGACGAGTAGAAAGTCACCTCGTCCTCGTCATATGGAATACGAACGGGTTTGACACGTGCCCTCGGCGTCGCTTCGTATAACTGACGGTTGCCATTCTGGGGCCCCCCAGTCTTGTCACGCCTCGAAACCGTCATTTCTCATTTAATTCTTGGGGCGCCAGACCCGGGATTTAGCTTTACCCATGGGTTTGACCCGATTAAGGGAGTATAAAAACTAAAACCCTTGTTATTTCAATCTTTACGAACCCCAAGTATTTGAGAGAGAATAGCAAGAAAATTCTCCGGCGACACAGGTTCTTCATTCCCAGTTTTCGGCGAACTCGTTTTTTCCGACGAAGTAGCATCCTGTTGTGATTTCATCAATCTCTTCAAACTCAGGTATGAAATTTCTTCCCTTTTGTGCATTTTGATTCTGATTTCCAGCTTCCTAGGGTTTGTTGGGAAGAATCTTGAATATGCCAAGAACAGGCGAACCACCATTGTTAAAGAATGAAGCTTTTCTTCATAAATTTTCAAAACTTCAAACCTTTGATTTTCTTTGTATTTTGTATGAACTTTCTTGAATATTGAATGAACTCCCCCTTTCATTTTTGATTCCCCTTAGAAATGGCTCGTTCTTGGGACCATTCCCCCGATTCCGTTATGGATATCATACTCGGCAATCCGAGGGTCTATCGTAGAGAGAGGTCCATGGTTGATGCTCACCCGGATGATGTAAGCAAGCGGTTGAGAGGTTATGGTCGAACTCGCCTATTCCTCCAATACCCCGATTCCACAAGAATAGATAGGATTGAGTCTCGGTTCACCCAACATTATAGTTTTTGAGGATAGGGCCGAGATGATAGAGCACATCGAACCTGTTCTACCCGCCTCCGATCGCGAAATGCGTGAGCGCTGAGAGGTACGGCTCCCTCCTCGGCCTTATGAAATGACGAGGAGGGGAATCTCCTTCCCCGTCCTAAATCAGCCATGGACGAGGTTACTAACTTTGTCTCCTCGTCTTTATGCAGATATGACGGGAAGAGAAGGAGAACCCTCCTCGTCTACTCAAATAGTTGACGCTTTCATGGAAGAAGCACAAGCTGATGGCCGCCTGGCCCGAAGAAAAGGAGGCCGAGGAAGAGGAGGCCAAGGATTAGGACAGAGACAAGAGAGGACCCCGATAGCCGGGGATCCCATGTTGGAAAAGCCGTACTCCAAATACGGGTAAACAAAGCCGAGTACAAAGGCTAACTTATATGGGCCATATGGAGCTTAAGACGAAGAAGGAAGAGGACAACTTTTATTATAACCAAGACTTTGTCCATTTTTACTTCAAACAAGCTTCAACAGGGACTTCGTCTTCCCTCGATCCCTTCATCTGTGAATTTTTGGACGATGTGAGGGCGGTGCCAGCCATGCTAGGAGCTAATGGTACCCGGGTTCTCGTCAGCTTCATTGTCCTCTGCCGTAGCTTAGGGTACGAGCCGACCATGGGAGCTTTTCGACATTTCTACAATGTTCAATATGTCAAGGAGAGTTGGCTCCTCGTCATTAAGAGTGCATCCAAAAAACCGAAGCTGCTCCTCCCTATGTCTAACAAAGTTGCCGGCTGGGATAGCCATGTCATAAGGGTTGAGAGCCGCGAAGGATGGGAGTTCCAATCTCCTTGTAAGGGTCCAACCTCATCCTTCCCCGTCCAACAATATGAATGGACCAAGGCTTTAATCAAACGTTTAGAAGAATTTGCCGAGGTGGGGGTCCTTGATTGGTCGGTTGTTGAATCTTCAGACCATTACTATATTCAAGCGGGTTTGATGCCGGGGAAGAAGGATGGGGTATCTCCCCTTGTCACCGTAAAGAGGGGGAGACGCTTTAATGACTGGACAATTCACCCCGGCCTGGTGTTTCATGAGGATTGCATTACGTGCAAGACTGAACGTCCCCTGACCAAATTGTCTCGAAAGCAATCGACATAGTTGGATGTAAACGTTTTATCTTTTTTACTTGTACTTTTTGCATGCTTGTTACCTCTGCTCGTACTTAACTCCTTCCTTGTCCTTGCAGATTTAACCGCCGAGGAAGAAGAAGCTATAGCCATGGAGAGACTAAGTCCCCAAGAGCTAGTAAAGAGGAAGAGGAAGCAGAGCAAGAAGTCTGCTTTGGTGGAAAGGAGAGAAGAAGCTAATGCCCGTAATCTGGTGCTCAATGTTCAGGGTGACTAACCCCTTCCCCTTAAATTACATGGAGAGGTGAATGCCGAGGAAGTGGCATCCGAGGAACGAACCAATCCATCAACTGAAGAGGGGCATAGCCTCCATGTTGATGCCGAGGAGGTAGGAGTCGAGGAAACTGACCTCGTCCAAAGGAGATCTGGCTCCAAGAGAACCCAAGTTGTTAGCGCCGAGGAGCCTGCAGCTAAACGGGCAAGTGTCAGTGGGGCACCCAATGTTGAGGCTCCTCCTCCCTTAGCCATTCAAAATATCAAGACCGTTGAGGAGGCCGACGAGCTGGCTAAGAGCATGTCCCTCAACGTTCCCCGTCTTAAGGGACTTCCTCTGTTAGCTAGGGAGGGACCCTTAGTAAGATTGGGCCGAGCTCCCATTCAGAGAGCTATGGACGAGGATGCCTACGAGGTTCTTTGTAGAGAGGCTCCCAACGAGGATACCTTGCTCTGCCACAAGGGACTCTTAATCGCCGAGGTAAGTGTTTCCCTTTCTTGGTCATTGATCTTGAGATTTGTTTACATTTCTAATATTGACTTCTCTTTCAGTTGGCTTCCGTCACGGCGTATGAAAATGTTTTGGCCAAGAAGAAAGCCAGGCGCCTGAATGAGGCTAAGGCCGCCAAGTGAAGAGTGATACCGACAAGGCTTCCTCGGCTAAGCTTTTAAAGGCCAAGGATGCCGAGCTCGTGGCGCCCAAGGCCAAGGTGGAGGCCGAAGTGAAGAGGGCCGAGGAAGTAAAGGCCAAGGCCGAGGAGCATCTCCGCTTAAAGAAGAGGAGCTTGCTCGTGCAAAGGCCGATAAGGCCGAGCTTCAAACCAAGGCCGATGAAGCCGAGGCCAAGTGCCGAGGATTGGAAGCTACCCTCCCGCCTAGGGAGGAAGAGGCCGTTGCTCGGTTCAAGGAGAGTTCGGCCTTCAAGGAGTTGATGATGGCCGCCTCGGCCTTCAAAGATGCCGTGGACGAGCAAACGGCCACTATGTTCAAGATGGTTATCTTCATTTGGCCCGAAGCATCTTGGCCGACCCTTCCACCGGCTGGACATCAATAAGGTTGCCCGGTGATTTGCCGGGACCAATATGCCGAGGAAGTCGTGGCTCTCCACCACTTGGTCCCCTTTTTCGAAAGCAACTTGGAGATAATGGCCGCCAAGGATGCTCAAGCTTGCAGGAAGTGTGAGGCCGCCTGCGTCGTCCCCGGCAATATAAAAGACTTGGTGGAGGCGATCCAGGATGCGGAAGAGCCTGAGGCCATGGAAGCCGAGATGGAAGGAGGGGCCGAGGAAACTAATGCCCTTACTGAACAAGCGGTCCTTCCTCCCCTTGGCACTATCACAGAAGACTGGCTCGAAAAGCCTTTTGATGACGGGCAGCAGTCTTAGGATAGTTTTCTTTTCTTTGCTTTTTTGTAATAGATGATAGGACTTGTAATTTTTTTTTGAACATCAATGAAAATCCTTTTGTCATGATTCATGTTATTTCAATAACTTGCTCATATTTTTGTATGCTAGGCAGAGGCACTAGACTTAAGAAGGTGGTATCCAAGGAGGGTTCCTTGCTCCCTAGTTGCTGAACAAGTGGTTAGGCCGAGGAAGGACTCCTCGGCTTTAACTATCCTCTTAAGTTATTTAGGCCGAGGAAGGTTTCCTTGGCTTTAAATGTGTTGTAATCCTGAATCAAGGTGGACCCTTGGTAGGACGTTAGTTAAGCCATCAGGCCGAGGAAAATCCTCGGTCTTGGCTGTTATGTTGGTATCCTGAGTCAAGGTGGACCCTTGATAGGATGTGTTAAGCCATCAGGTCAAGGAGGACCCTTGGTCTTGGCTGTTGGTATCCTGAGTGGACCCTGACGGATGTGTTAAGCCAGGCCAAGGAGGACCTCTTGGTCTTGGTATCCCTGAATGGTGGATCGACAGATGAAGCCATCGGAGGACTGCTGGTATCCCGAATCGGTGGACCCGACAGATGTGTTAAGCCATCGAGGCCAAGGAGGACCCTTGGTCTGGCATTGGTATCCCGAATCAAGGTGGACCTCGACAGGATGTGTTAAGCCATCGTGCCAAGGAGGACCCTTGGTCTCGCCGTTGGTATCCCGAATCGAGTGGACTCGACAGGATGTGTTGTAAGTCATCGTGCCAAGGAGGACCCTTGGTCTGGCCGCTTGGTATCTGAATCAAGGTGGACCTCGACAGGATGTGTTTAGAAGAGTCGGGGATAAAGTCCTCGTCTCCTGGTGTCTGTATGAAGAGTTGATAGTTGCTTACAAGGCTTGGAAGAAACTGCTTTCGTAAAACTTGAAATGCGATTATATCGAACCGCAATCCTATCAACTAACTAAAAATAAAAGATCGAAAATAAGAAACTAATCTACCGTAAAATAAACTAGACTAGTGATAATATTTTCTAAGGTTGTCTGAGCGCTGTGGATGTTTGAGGTCCTTCCCCTCCTCGGTCTTCAATCCGTAGGTCCCTTCGAATGACTTGAGTGATGATATAAGGACCTTCCCAATTGGGGAGAGCTTGTTCTCGTTCTCGCCTTCCGACTCGCAGCTTCAATTTTTCTAAGTACCCAATCGCCTACTTGGAATACTCTTCGATGACCCTCTTGTCGTGATACGCCTTGGTCCTTTGCTTGTAATTCACCATCCTCATCTCGTGCCGCTAGTCGTTTCTCATCTATCGTGTCCAGTCTAGGAGCCTATCGACCTTGTTGACTTGCTCATCATAATGGGAATTTCTCACGTAGGGATGGCCATCTCTCGCCGGTGCCATAGCCTCGAACCGAAGGTTAGTGCAATGGGGTTTCCTTGGCCCGGGTAGTTGTGCGAATGACCCCATAAGGCTAGGGGAAGTTCGTCCAACCATCTACCCTCGCGTCCCTCAAGGTTCTTTGTAAGGGCGGTTAGGACCCGCTTGTTTGCCGCTTCGCTTGGCCATTGCCTTGTGGTCTCGCTAACCGAAGATTTTGCATGGCGGACTTTTACTCTTCCCAACTCATAGTGAATGCCGTGGAGAATTGCACCATGATCGAGACAATTGTATGTGGAAGGCCGACCGCACCCGATGTTGTCATGGACAAAGTTGATCGCGTTCTCTTCCGTTATCTTGGCTAATGCCTCGCTTCTATCCATTGGAGAAGTAATCAACAGCTACTATCACGTACTTGCAATTACCACGGGCGGGAGGGAAGGGTCCGATAATGTCGATTCCCACATGTCAAATGGCCACGTAGGTATTACAAGTGTTTGCTCAACCGCCGTAGTCTAGGAATGTCGAGAATCGTTGGCACTTGTCACATTTTCGAACATAGGCGAGTGCGTCTTCCCTTAGGTTCGCGCAATAACCTAGCGATATGATCTTGCCGCCTAAGGTTCTCGCCCCCGGTGTCCGCCACAAACGCCTTCATGTACTTCGCCAAGAGGTTCGAATTTCCTCGGGATAGACACACCTTAGCAGGGGCTTTGTGAAAGATCTTCTAGAGGACTCCGCTTATAACCACGAACCTTGGAGACCTCTTCTTGATGAGTTTAGCTTGAGCTTCATCTTCGTGGAGTTTCTCCTTCTCAATATATTCAATGTAGTCATCGATCCAAAGATCTATCCTCTCCATCTAAGAGCATGACTTGTAGTCTTTCGTACGCAGTTCCTCAAGATAAACTACATATGGACCGGTCTTAGACACATCCATGGTTGCCGGTTTGGAAAGAACGTCTCGCGACTTGGTTATCTTCCCCGCCAATTTGCTTTGAGCTCGAAAAATTCCATCTTCTTCGTCATATCTAGGACTGTGTCTCTATACTGGGCAAGGGTGGGTCGGGGCATTATACTCTCCCTTTACTTGTTTGACAACGAGTTGGGAGTCGCAGAAGGCCGCCACCTTAGTTGCTCCATAGAAGGAGGCTAATTCAATGCCAAATATTAGAGCTTCATATTCCGCTTGATTATTGGAGGCAGGAACTTAAAACGGATGGCGTCTTGAGTAGTAAACTCTCCTTCCGGGCTTGCTAGTACGATTCCAGCCTCCGCTTCTTTCCTTGGTGGCCGATCCGTCCGTATACAGGATCCAACAAGCTGGATGGGAGTTCAATGGGAGAGTCTTTATCCTCTAGTGCATTTTGCTTCCTAGAGGTGGGGAGATGCTCACCCATAAAGGCAGCCTCAACCATGAAGTCAACCAGGCCGCGCCAGGAGGGTCTTCCTTGGTTGGTAAGTGATATCGAACTCGCCGAGAGCGATAGACCAATTAAGGAGACGCCTGAGCCGTCCAACTTATGTAGTATCTTCTTCAACGGTTCATTTGTGTACACGATGATAGGATGTGCGTAAAAATAGGCACGTAGTTTCCTCGATGCAATGACTAGTGCGTACGCTATCTTCTCCACATTGAAATATCTCGTTTCCACGCTTCTGACAAGGCCTTAGAGACATAGTAGACAAGCTTTTGAATTCCTTCATCATTTCGAACTAGAACAAGGACAAAGATGATCGCGCGCTAGGAAGACGTATAGCATCTCACCTAGTCCTGACCGCTAAGCAAGGGAGGGGAACCCAAGTACTCCTTCAACCTGAGGAATGCTTCTGAGCATTCAGAGTCCAGAGAAGCTCTTGGTACCCTTTAATACCCTGAAGAAAGGCAGTGACTTTTCGGCGGATTTGGCGATGAATCTTCCAAGGGTCGCGATTCTTCCATTAAGTCTTTGAACTTCCTCGATGGTGGTAGGTTCCTTCATGTCAACGAGCGCCTTGATTTTTTCTGGGGTTTGCTTCAATCCCCTTTCGAGATACCATGAAGCCTAGGAACTTTCCTATTGTTACTCCAAACACGCACTTGCTGGGTTTAGCTTCATGTTATTAGCTCCTGAGGTTGTGAATTGTCTCGTGTGTCGGGAACGTGATCGTCTTCCTTGGTCTTTATGACCATGTCATCAATATAAGCTTCCATGCTGCGACCTATTCGCTTGCAAAAACTCGATTTACCATTCGCCGGTATGTAGCACCCGCGTTTCGAGCCCAAAAGGCATCATGATGTAACAAGAATTTCCCTGTGTGTTTGGAAGGCCGTCTTCTCAATGTCCTCTTCCGCCATTTTTATCTCGATGATAGCCTCGAATAGGCATCTAGGAAGCCGAGAGTTTGATGTCCAAAGAATGGAATCAACCAACTTGTCAATTCTAGGGAGAGGATAGCCGTCCTTGGGGCAAAGCTTTGTTTAGATCAAGAAAGTCCATGCACATACGCCATTTCCCATTTTCGCTTCTTCACCATAACTACATTGGCCAACCAAACGGGTACTTAACTTCACGAATTATTCCGGCGCTAAGTAATTTCTCGCACTTCTTCTTTTATAGCTTCCTCCTTGTCCCTTGCAAAATTTCTCCTTGTCTGGGAGATGGTCTTTGCCAAAGGATCAACTTCCGTGCGGTGGAGGGCTACTTCTTCATTGATCCCCCTCATATCTTCGACTCTCCAAGCAAAGACGTCGAGACTGCTTTTCAAGAGGGAGATGATTTTTTCTTTTTCTTGCGGAGATAATTGGCCCCCGAGCTTGATTTATTGTTCAGATAGTCGGGATTGATGACTACCTCTTCCAGTTCGTCAACGTGCTTCATTTCAAGACCGTCACGGAATTCTAGAGACTCGATAATGATCTCTCTAATTCTTCTTCCTTCATTGTCAGTCACGTTGAGGCCCTCGTCCTCCATAAGTTTATCGACATCTGGGAGACTGACCTTCCCTAGGTCGTGGTTGGCCCTCGAGTTCTGGCCGTTGAAGAGAACAGGTCTTTTTCTCGATACGGCCGAACTACGCCTAGGTCATCTGCAATTTCTTGGACCATAGGATCTTCCACAGTGCACAGTGTAGGACTATGCCTCGGTCATCTCGCAATTTCTTGGACCATGTGCACTTCCTCCTCCGCAAGCACCTCACGAATATAGCTCATTCGGAGCTAGTTTCGGTGGTTTTCTCGAGACTTGGAGATCTTAATGTTTTCCTGGGGTATCTATCTCCACACTTTGATTTCTTTCGCTCTTCACGACATGTTCCAAGAAGTCTGGGGTGGCCCTCACACATCCAATCCCCGCCCGAGTGGGAAATTTAACTCGTTGGTGGGGAAGTGAGGCCACCACCCCAAGTTTGGCTTGACTTGGAATGCCTATGATCGCATGGTAATCACTAGTCAAATCCATGACTACAAAATTGACTGTGGCTGCTAGGAAGGGATGATCACCGACTTCAAGTTCTAGCTCCACGCTTCCTCGCTCCAACCTTGTGATTGGTGAATCCTTCTAGCCTTCCATGGTAGGGTTCCAACATGGTGTCTTTCAAGCCCATCTGTTGGAAGGCCGAATAATATAGAATGTCACGGAGGCCCCCGTGTCAACGAGAAGTCTTTCGGATTCAACATTGTCTATTCGACCCTTTATCACCAAGGGTTGTTCACGAGCCGCTCGACTTCCACTAACTCATTAGGAGAGAAACTAATGACCTCTTCCGCTTTATGGATCCAAGCAGAACATGATATACTTTGCTCGGCTCATGGATCTCGGTCCCTTAGTTTTACGGTAGAAGTTACCTCTTCCCGTATCACATGCAACTTGGCCCTGTGAGGCTCGCGGTCTTCATCCTCGCTTTTGTCGTCATCTTCACTTTCCTTTTCCTTCCGCTTCCGCTTGTTATCTTTTTCATAACATAACGATCTAACTTTCCCTCGTCGACCCATTTCTCGGATTATTTTCTTGAGGGCCCAACGGCCATCAGTGGTGTGCCGTTGTCTTTGTGAAAATCACGATTTGTTCATGTTACGAGGGAATTTTGGCTTGTCGGCCATCGGGTTGAGGTGGAGGAAGGTTGACCCACTGCATGATTTCGTAGACGGGCTTAGTAAGAGGAGTGAATTCAAGCTTCTCCGTGCTCCTTGTTTTGTTTTTCCCTTCGGGAACCCTCGCCGTTTCCATTACTATTCTCGCGATTGCCCGTCGCCCGTTTCTGTCTTGTCGGCTCCCCTTTTCTTTGTTTTGTCCTCGCCCATGGAAATGGCATAAGCTACCTCAGATAGCTCTGACTTTGTTTCGAGGTTCCCCGGCCGAGAGTTCATAAACGAGGGACCAGATTTTAGGCCGTAATTGAAACAAACGATAACTTCCCTATCGCCGAGGCTCTCTTCAACTCCGGGTCCGCCATTTTTCTAACCGATTATAATAGCCGAGGGTCTCTCTCCTTTCCCCGCTCAATGTTGGCCAAGTCGGCCACCTTATCTTCCTCTTACCACGGTAGCAAAGTGGTCCAAGAACATTCTCCTCATGCCTCTCCAAAGAATCGATGCTACCTCTTTTAAGCTCACTAACCATGTCAAAGCCGTTCGGAGAAGGTGCTCGCGAAAGCTTTACAGAAAGGTGTCATCGGCAGTGGTGAGGAGATTCATAGTTTGTTCAAAACTTTGCACGTGGTCTTCGGCATCGGTAGTGCCATTGTATTTTTCGAAATTAGGGAGCTCTGAGGTGGGGATTAGGGGGTCAGCAGCTTATCCTCAAAGAGAATGGACGTGTCGCCTACCATAATCATCGTCATTAAACTTCTTTCCCTCTCCATGTCATCCGCCTTTGCTTCAACAGCTCCATTGCTTGGTTTCCACTCCTCACTGCTTGAGCGGGTGCTTCGTTGGGAGCTTCGACGGATTTGTCCTTGGGGCGATCATTCACCCTACCGTGCTCCGCGTCGTGTCGATGGCCGTCCCGTTTGGAAGGAGCTTTGTCACGCCTTAATTCCAGTGTCTTGACCGCCAAGTATCATCTGTACGGCTCTGGTGTCCTCGGCCTTGCAAATTCTCGATGCCGAGGACGAGGAGAATCCGGTCGACGAGGTCGAGGAGAATTTGGTCGACGAGATCGAGGTGGCGTAGGATGCCTAGGTGCCATGACAAGACGAGCAGGGGATAGGCGTCTGTTCAAGCTGAGTCTCGTTCTTAGGTCCCTGGAATTTACTTCCTCTTCCCTAGGAGTTAAATGGCTTCTCAAGTCGACCACTGGAGCCCTCTGCTTACTGTTGTGCCGAGGATGAGGAGAATCCCGGGGCTTGCCTTGGTAGGTCCCCTGGCCTTGAGGGGAGGAGGTTGTTGCTCATCCCGTCCCTTTTCGAGGGTTGCCCGCGAGATGGCCTAATAAATTCAGCCATGGAATGCTCGGGTCTAATTGCAAGAGAGCACTGTGTTTCATACATTCTTTGTAAAGTTTCCATTTGCACATGTAACAAAGAGCGTCGGCCAACGGGTTGACTTCCTCCTGCTGACCGGCGTCGGCATTCTTTGTTTTCTTCCTTCCTACTTGCTTTCCGCGGTACGAGTAGGACGAGGAAGCTCGCACCTTCTCCCTCTAAGCATTCACCCGACCCTTGGAACGAAGGGTCGTGGAGAGGGGAGGAAGGGCATCTCGGGCCGAGGTAGAGGAGGGGAGGAGGCAGCCTCCTCGGCTCCCGTGTTGCCCGCCCATTCACTGGGTTTGATCCTCCTCGCCAGCTACACTTGCAAATTGTCCGTCCATAGCAAATAAATCAACAAATTACCAATTTAAGCGAATATCCCAAAATCACAATTTCCAATCAAATTCGGAGCAGAATTTGATGCAAACTAAGAGACTGCAATTGGGCAACTTCGACAATGCCAAATTTTCCGGCCAAAATTGGGACAAAATTCCAACGCTTAAAACGGTTTCAATCAAAACTAGGCAAATTCCTAAGGAAATTTGCATATTCCGCCGAATCAAAACAGAGCCCGAAACGGTATGTAAAATTCGTTCAAACTAGAAAATTTCCAGAAAACGGGATTCGGGCGATTATTCCAGCCAAACAAAGGGTGTTTGAATCGATTTCCAAGAATGGAACCAATTGATGATGCCAAAATCGTCAATTCAGCCCAAATCCAAGCGATGATTGCTCCGGTGATTGCAAGGCCTGAAAATAAGAGAAAACACGTAAACTAAGCCGGGGCGGATCCGGCTAAAGGCCCTCCGGCGTGAGAGTAAGTTCACGGTTTGTATATGAGAAAACAAATTGACAGAGTTTTCCCAATGTAAAAAGTAACGTACCAAATAATGAGCCATGGGGCTTGTATTTATAGGGATGGATTGATAGAATCCATGTTGAAGTAAACTTGTAAAGAGATAAGATGTAATCCTATGAGAATTATATCTGTTAAGGAGTCCTTGTTTGACTTGAAGTGGTGTAGTTGGTTACAATCCTGATTGAATCATGAATGTGTAATCCTTGTTGTACAAGGACTGTATAATCTGCTAGTCGGAACGCCGAGGAACATGAATGTTCTACCTCGGCTTTGGCCAATAGACCGAGGTAAATGATTCTACTTTCTCGTCATTTGGAGATTGGCCGACACGGAGATGTGCCGGGGTAAATGATTTTGTTTCCTCGTCATGGTGATGAAATGCCGAGGTAAGAACTTTTCTTTCCTCGTCACTTGCGACATAACGGCCCAAGCATGTTGACATAAGGCCGAGATAAACGTTCCTCGTCATACAAGGAAGACCTTATTCGGCCATGATACTTGGTTATTTAGATAATATTCATGGCCCAATTCAATTAGGCCCAGCTTGAGCAAACCCATGTTCGTATCTCGGTTTATACTGTTCATCTAGCAATCACTTTCTCCGCCATCTCGAATTGTTTATGAACCTTACAAGAGGTCAAGAAAGAACCCCAAATAACTACATTAGGTTCAAGTGGCATTCTCATAATAATCTCGTACGCTTCTCCAAGATCCCCTGCCTTCCCAAATAAATCAACCATACAACCATAATGCTGAATACTTGGCCTCAATTCATACACCTCGATCAGTTTGAAATATCTACAGCCCTCCTCAACCAACCCTCCTTGTACACAAGCATTAAGGACGCCAGTGAAGGTAAATTCATTGGGTCTAACATCCAGTTCCTGCATCTTCTCAAACAGATACATTGCCTCCATGTGGTATCCATGGTGGGCAGACCCACAAATCAATGCAGTCCAAGTTTTGACATTCCTATCTTGCATCCTATCAAAAACCAAGAGAGCATACTTCAAGAATCCACACTTGGAATACAAGTCAACCAACATAGTCCCATGCTCCACATTCAGCACCCAACAATTCTTTATTGCAAACCCATGAATCGACTTCCCCAAAACCAACGCAACCGAACCCATACGCCCACACCCTGATAAGATCACTCCCAATGTAACTTCATCAGGTTTTAGCTCCCCATCCATCAGCAATGCCCGAGACAGCATTAACCCCTCATCCAATCGACCATTGTTGAAATATGCCCCAATCATGGAAGACCAGGATGAGAGATTCCTTACAGGCATTCTATCGAACACCCACTTGGCCTTATCAACACATCCCAACTTCGCATACCCAGATACCATAGTATTCCAAGTGACAACATTTCGTTGAGGCATTTCATCGAACAGCAAGCAGGCATGATCAAAGGAAGCGACAACGTAAGCATTGACCATTGAAGTGGCTATGTAAACATGGTAATTGAAGCCGACTTTCAAGATATGGGCGTGTAGATGATGAATAATGGTGAGATTGCGTAAATTTGTGCAGGATTTTAGAGTGAAGAGAATGGAGTAGGTATCAAAAGGGATGGATTTGCGTTGCATTTGGGAGTAAAGTTGGAGGGCATGGCAAGGGGAAGAAGCATTTTTAATGGCGGAAGACCAAGTCGAAGTGATTGGATTAAGTGTGCGAGATAGAATCACAAGCATATCTTTAGTTCCCAAGATTCTGCCGCCGGCACCGCCACTTTCTCGTTATGAGTCAGCCACCACTCCAATTTAAATGACTTAAAAAATTATTTTCTCCTTCAGGCCACCATCTTCATTGATTTTTGATGGCCTTTTCAATTAGTGGCCATTAATATGGCAGACATTTTCATGCAAAAATATGCTACTTTCATAAAATAGTAAATCGTATATGTCATAAAAGTCGAAAAATAACTATGAACTTAACTAAAATAATTTAAAATAAGTAAAATGGTACATATTTTCATGTCAAATTATCATATATGTGAAATAATCTTATAAAATAGCAAATATAGTGGTCTAAAAAAGTAAAAATAATTGTGAATATAATTATAAACAACTACTATAAATTAAAAAATTTGAGTATGTTAAATAATCTCATAAACTAGCAAAAATAGAGGCTATAAATGATTGAAAACAATTGTAAATTTAACTATAAACAACTATTAACTAATAAATATGTCAAATAGTCTTATAAAATTGCAAAAATAGAGACACAAAAGACTAAAAACAACTATAAACTTAACTAAAAACAATAATGAACTTAACAAATATATCAAATAATCTCATATAATAACAAAAATAGAGGCATATAAAAGACTAAAATAATTGTAAACTTAACTAAAAATAACTGTGAACTTAATTAAAATAATTGTGAACGTAACAAATATGTCAAATAATCTCACAAAATAACAAAAATAGAGGCCATACAAGACTAAAAACAACTGTGAACTTAATAAATATGTCAAATAATTTCATAAAATTGCAAAAATAGAGGTTATAGAATACTAAAAATAACTGTGAACTTAACAAATATGTCAAAGAATCTCGTAAAATTGCAAAAATAGAGGACATAAAAGACTAAAAATTACTGCGAACTTAACAAATATGTCAGAGAATCTCATAAATTGCAAAAATAGAGATAATAAAAGACTAAAAATAATTGTGAACTTGACTAAAAACAACTGTAAAACTAACTAAAAACAACTATTAATTAAGTAAATGGTAGCCATTTTCATGCAGAAATTATGAATTTATCTAAAACAACAATGAACTTTTCTTAGTTGTTTTTGGACTCATTGTGAAAAATAACTGTGAATTTCTAAAAAAACAATTGTGAACTTGTAACAAATGTGAAATTCTCAAGTTCGCTATAGATTATATGTTGATATTACTATTTTCGAGAAAATTCTGTCTCAAAATGAATCCTTAAATGAAAGTATATTTTTAAGAAATTTTTGTCCCAAAATGAATATTTTTTTGTAAAGAATTTTATCCCTAAATGTTTTTTTATCAAAAAAAAAATTCAATAGTCATTTTATATTTTTGAAACTAGAAATTTAGAAACGGAATAACAAGAATATTTATTCATCTTTACCATTTAATCGAGTAAAATGTAAACATTTTTAGAATATCCCTTTACCCCTTTAAATGAATTTTTAGTATTCATTTAGGGACGGAGTAGAATATTTCTAATGTATTAAATATCTAACAAGATTTTTATCAAGTCGATCAATTAACAACAGATGAGAGATAAATATGAAAAATATATATACGGGCAAACTCTGTATCAGATCAGGTAATGCATCCATTTTTGGCTGAGCCGAAAACTATTTCACAGCCACTGCATTGAAACAGCAACATATGCACAATAGTATATGGTTTCTGGAGCGTTTTCTGAGTAATCACCAATAATCCCCACATGAACATTCTCCGTCCCTAAAATGGTGGAACCTCCTAACATCCCTCACAATGATCTCCCTCTCAACAACCTTTGAAATGAACTTAGTTGCAGCATGGCAGTCGTTACAAACTCTCAGGTTCTTGCCCACCCGAATGGTTGTTCCCGGAGGGGTATTGAGGATGCCAAAGGCTATAGCCAACCTCTCACTGTGCCCACATAGTAAATTCTCCTTTTCCTCCTCATCAACATTGTGAAGAACACAAGATGTGTCCGGTTTGTAACCTTCTTTTTTCAATTTCTCAGATAAAATTTCTAGGAAGCTATGAAGTTTTTCACTTTGTGGATGTGAAGCATCCCCAGCTACAAACTTGTGAACTTCCTCGCCAAACTCAATCCAACTGCAGCCAGGTTCTTTCTTTACTCCATTCTTTATCATCTTCTTCCTCACTTCCACTGCTTTCTCCCAAAGCCCTGCTGATGAGTATATATTAGCCAGTAGAACGTAGTGACTTGCCACATGTGGCTCCAACTCAAGGAGCTTAGTGGCTGAGATTTCACCAAGTTCCACATTTTGGTGAATCCGACAAGCACCAAGCAAACTACACCAGGCCCCAGTTTTGTCAAACTCGGGAGGCATGGTACTCACAAGCTGGTAGGCTTCTTCCAGTTGACCTGCTCGGCCAAGTAAGTCAACCGCACAAGCATAGTGATCTTCGGTAGGTTCAATCCCATACTCATCTTTCATTTTATGGAATAGATTTCGGCCTTCACTTACCATACCTGAATGACTACAAGCTGCAAATATTGCAATGAATGTAACCTCATTAGGCTTGACTTTCTCAGCCCTGGGTCCTCCTGCAGCCACCATGCTATTGAAAAGTTCAAGGGCTTCCTTGCCTTTCCCATGCATCCCATAAGCCATGATCAAAACGTTCCATGTGATCACGTTTCTGATGGGCATGCTATCAAATACTCTCCTTGCTAAGTTCAAGCAACCGCATTTTGCGTACATGTCTACCAGCGCACTTCCTACAGCAATATCTGATGCCAGTGTATTTCGGACAGCATAGGCATGGATTTCTTTTCCCTTTGCTAGTGCTAACAAGGATGCACAACCTGGAAGGACAGTCATCAATGTTATTGTATTTGGTTTATAGTGTATTCGTTCAACGTCATGATCGTCGTTCTTAGCATTCTTTTCTGTCCCTCGTTGCATCTCATTTAGTAGCATCAGCGCATCTGTATGATATCCGCAAACTATGTAACCTGTGATTATAGTATTCCAAGAAACTATATCTCTACTCTCCATGCTGTCAAATATATACTTTGAAATATTAATTTTCCCCATCCTGGAGTACATGTCCATTAGTGCATTTTGCACATATCTGTTCCTCCCAAAACCCAACTTTTCAACATACCCATGCATACCTTCTTTGTCGAGGAACTCCTTGCAGTGCACAGAAGCTGGCAACGCACTGGCCAATGTAGTTGGATTTGGAAGAAGTCCCCAGAGCTCCACCATTTCCAGAAACAGCAACAAGGCCTTGTCATAAAACATATTTTGTGCATAACCAGCAAGCATAGCATTCCAAAGTGGAAGTTTCCTGCCTAAGATACCATCAAAAACTCTCCGACCACATTCAACTTTTTGACAATTGGAATACATGTCAACCAAAGCACTACCCACGAAAGAATTTTCAATCAAATCACTATTTCTCAAAGCATAAGCATGAATTTCTCTCCCAAAATCTAATAATTCTAAATGAGAACAAGCAGGGAGTACACTCGCAATCGTTACCCCATCAGGCTTCATCCCTTCAAGAACCATAAGACGCAAGAATCTCAAAGCATCATAAAATCGATCATTCTGTGTTAGTGAACTTATCATGGTGTTCCAAGAAACCATATCTCGATCAGCAAACAACTCAAATACAGATCTAGAGTCCACAACTCTTCCTAATCTAGCGTACATATTCATCAATGCATTGTGGGTAAACGTTTTCCTATCATCTACTTTTACACTGTAGCAATGAACTTGCTTACCAAGCCTCACCGCGTCAGGATTGCGTAAATTACAGCAGGCATTCGCCATACTCACCAATGTAAACGAACTGGGTTCCACTCTTTCAGACTGCATAACGCGAAACAAGTCCAATGCCAACTCCCACTCCTCAACCCTGCACATAGCAGATATCATAGAATTCCAAGAAACTTGATCTCTGTCAGGCATTCTATCAAACACCTTACGAACATCACTAATTTCTCCGCATTTCCCATACATATTTAAGAGGGTATTTGCGACAGTGACTGAAGATGACTCATATCCAAGTTTGACCGCTGCACCGTGTAACTGTTTGCCGGCGTTCAAGTCTTGGAGGCCAGTAACGGCCTTTAAAGCTGCAGGGAAAGCAAAATGGTTGGGTTGAATACCGGCGACAGTCATATTGATGTAGACGGAAATGGATTGGCGGAAGTGATTTGAACGGGTGTGAGTACGGAGCTCTTCGATCCATGATTTGGGTGAGCGTGAATCTGTGTAAGAGATTTGAACGGAAGAAGTGGTGGATTGAGTCCTGCTGTGTTTATGGGTGGTGGGGGTTTGCTGAGAAACAGGGGAGAGAGTTTGCGGCCAGGTGGACATTGTCCAGTCCTTACCGTTTAGAGTTGAGGCTCCGGAAACAAGATAAGATGTTTGATTCTATTCATCAAGAGAATTGTTATTTGCCCGTAAGTTCAAAAAATAAAAAAATAAAAAAAAATGCTATAATCATATTTTTCCCTTTTAAACCTCTGAATAACCACCCACCTTAATTATGAAAACACGCACATCCCACACATTCGTTCTTAAGAAAAGAACGACAAGAGCGGAAAGAACGCAGAGAGAGGGAGAGTGAACGCGCACAGTTTATTGCTACTCGAGCTCTGGAAGAAAAATGCTCACGACTAAATCTTAGTCATCAGCGAATGTTTTCCATTGGCAGAGTGAACAAGGCACTGCCACGGAAACTCCCCTTCTCCCACCAACGCTTCTTAACTATTCCCACCTCCAATCCATCCCAAACTCCCCACCAAACCGAGCCCCTAATTCCTCCCAAGATTTTCAAATCAGGTCCCCAATCGGGTTCTTTCAAGACCGGCGACCCAACATTCT
Organism: Adenophora triphylla var. japonica; assembly: GCA_022495995.1. NCBI lineage: Eukaryota > Viridiplantae > Streptophyta > Magnoliopsida > Asterales > Campanulaceae > Adenophora > Adenophora triphylla. The sequence goes on along the minus strand of JAFEMH010006753.1, from coordinate 43,810 downwards.
ATGCCCTCATTGCAAACTACGCCAATTCCGCCGATTTCAACTCTGTAGAAAGAGTCTTGTGTCAAATGAAACGCGAAAGAAGGCATTTTATAGAGAACAGCTTCATTATAGTGTTTAAAGCATACGGAAAGGCCCATTTACCCGAAAAGGCTGTCCACTTGTTTCGAAGAATGGAGGGAGAATTTGGGTGCAGACCAACTGTTCGATCATTTAACTCTGTTCTTAATGTTATTATTCAAGAGGGTTTATTTTCGCATGCCCTGGATTTCCATTCTTTTGTTATTGGTAGTAAATATTTTCCGCCTAATTTTCTTACTTTTAATCTTCTTCTTAAAGCCCTTTGTAAGTTAGGACTGATTGATAGAGCTATTGAGACTTTTCGAGAGATGCCCGTTTGGAAATGCATGCCTGATGTATATACTTACTCCACTTTGATGGATGGGTTGTGTAAGGAGAATCGGATTGATGAGGCCGTTTGCCTTCTTGATGAGATGCAGATTGAAGGGTGTTTTCCTAGTCCGGTGACGTTTAATGTGTTGATTACGGGGCTATGTAAGAAGGGTGATTTGGGTCGGGCGGCAAAGATTGTTGACAATATGTTTCTTAAAGGTTGTGTTCCTAATGAAGTTACTTATAATACACTTATACATGGTCTTTGCCTAAAGGGGAAATTAGATAAGGCTATTACTCTTTTGGACAGGATGATATCGAGTAAATGTGTTCCTAATGATGTAACCTATGGGACAATTATCAATGGGTTAGTTATGCAAGGAAGAGCTGCTGATGGTGCATGTGTGCTGGTTGCTATGGAGGAAAGAGGGCGTTGCGCAAATCAATATATTTATTCCGCACTTATTAGTGGGTTGTTCAAGGAGGGAAAATCCGAAGAAGCTTTGAGAATGTGGAGACAGATGATTGAAAAGGGATGCAAACCTAATATTTTCCTTTATAGTGCTCTTATAGATGGCTTATGTCGAGAAGGAAAACCAGATGAAGCTAGAGATGTTATGTCTGAGATGGTGAGCTTGGGTTGTGCACCAAATGCTTATATTTATAGCTCCTTGATGAGGGGTTTCTTTAAGGCAGGTAAAAGTGATAAGGCTCTTTCGATGTGGAATGAGATAGGAAAGGACGGGTGTGTGGTTAATGAAGTTTGTTACAGCATAGTCATTCATGGCCTATGTGAAGATGATAAGCTGAAGGATGCTATGAGTGCTTGGAAACAGATGGTGGGTAAAGGATATAGACCTGATCGTGTGGCTTACACTTCGATGATTCAGGGGCTGTGCAAAGCTGGAAAGATAGAACAGGGTTTAGAACTTTTCAACGAGATGGTGTATGCAGGATCTGCTTCTCAACCAGATGTCATCACTTATAACATACTCTTTGGTGCATTGTGCGAGCATGGTAAGATTTCCCATGCCATTGATCTTTTAAACCGCATGCTTGACCAAGGTTGTGATCCCGACTTTGTTACGTGTCACATTTTCTTGAAAACCTTAAAACATCTGGCCGAACCAACAAAAGAATCGAGAGACTTCCTTGATGAGCTTGTGTTGCGGCTACACAAACGGCAACGAATTACAGGAGCTTCCAAAATAGTAGAAGTGATGCTTCGAAAATATCTTCCACCAAAAGCATCGACTTGGGAGAAAGTTGTTCAAGGACTTTGTAAACCAAGGAAAATCAGAACCGCTATTGATAAGTGTTGGATTTCCTTATTTTGCTGATGACAAAGGTGACACCTTCCCCTTTTATTCTTTGACAAGTTATGCTTCTTAGTGGATTGATTATTTGTTGTATCATATAATGCCCAAAAGTGCAATATAAATCTTTTACATGTCTTAAACCCGATTTTCTATCATTAACACATTTGGTAGAGGTCTTTCAAATTCCGTCCATCTCACTAAATCAGAACATAGGCAGTAGGTCTGCCATATTTGTCTTAGATAATAGGGTTAATGACAATTTAGGGCCTGTAGTATAGGGGCGGTACCACATTGGGGCCTGAAGTCTTAAAACTATCAATTTGGGGCCCAAATTTACAATTTTGATCAATTTGGGGCTTTTTGACGGAAAACGTTAAAAAACCTCGTTAAGTGACCATGTGCGAGGCATGTGACATTCAGTGAGGGCATTTTGGTCATTTCACGTTCAGCCCAGACTTCAGGCCCTAAATTGACATTTTCTCTCTCTCTCTCTCTCTCTCTCTCTTCAAAGACCAATTTTTTTCCTCTCCTTTACAATACTCATACTGTCTCCTACCCTAATGGCCTCACCTCACTGCCGCCTCCTCCATGTTCCTCCCACTCCCCACCTTCCTTTAAACCCATCCCCATTCTGACCCCATCTCCTACTCCGGCGATGGCGCTGCCTCCCCACCTTTCTTCAAAACCCATCCCCACTCCCCACCTTCCTTCACTGCCGCCTCCTCCCGTTCTTCAAAATCTGGAAATTGAAGGGACATTCCTTCAATTGGATCGAAGGGTAAGGTTTGAAATGGAGTATATACATCAGAGTAGGATAAGGCTTGAGGAGGATTATACCTGGGTGAATAATCAAGGTTCAATTGTTCATTTCTTCCTCCCTTGGCTGAATCAAATCCAAATCCTCCTTGAGAATTTGTTTGTTGAAACCCTCCGTTTGCACCAATTCTGCTTTGGATTCCTGTTCGTTTCTCCATTTGCACTCCGTCAAAATCCCAATTCTCCTGCATATTCTTCTCTTTCCACCAAACAATCTGGACAATGGCAAACTAGGGATTGCATTACTCCATAATTGAATAACAACAATGAAGTTCACATCTGCAACGGAAATTACAGGAATTAACTTGAACTATTCCTACTCCTACCGAAGCAAAATTAACTGTAGCAGAAGGGTAATTGGGGTTTTATTGGTAGTATTGGTGAGTGATGGCAGTGGGGAAAATTGGGGAACGGGATGAGGGGAAAGGCCGGAGGAGGTGGCCGGAGAAGGAGATGAAATGGGAAAGAATTTTCTTTTCTTTTTTATTTTTTGATAATAGTAGTATCTTTTATTTTTATTTTTATTTTTATTCGTTATGTAATTTATTTTAACCAACTTATAATTGTAAAACTATAAAATGTAAAATTAAGTATTAAAGCGAAATATTTAATTTTAGTTTAGGTATAATAACACTTACTACATTATTTCATCTTTAAATATATGATTAGTAATTTTTTTCTAAATATTTATTTTATTTAATCTATTTTTATTTATATATTTTATAAAGTATCCATTCTAAAATAATTAGTAATTTTTTTGAAGCAAAATAATTAGTAATTTAAATTATTAGAAAAAAAAACTAAATATTTTTATTTATTATTTTATATGAAAAATGTCAATTTAGGGCCTGAAGTCTGGGCTGAACGCGAAATGACCAAAATGCCCTCATTGAATGTCACATGCCTCGCACATGGTCACTTAACGGGGTTTTTTAACGTTTTCCGTCAAAAAGCCCCAAATTGATCAAAATTGTAAATTCGGGCCCCAAATTGATAGTTTTAAGACTTCAGGCCCCAATGTGGTACCACCCCTATACTACAGACCCTAAATTGTCATTAACCCTAGATAATATGGAAATTGTCTTACTTAAGTTTAACGCCTGTACCACAACTTATGCATTCAAAATCAAATTTAACATGTTGACTGAAGAGTAAAACACACACACACACACATATATATATCTTCATTAATTTGTTCATTTTTCTAATCTGCTGTTTCAAAAAGAATAGGACATGTTAATGGGCTTATAATTTTTCCTCGGTAATAGATTGAGATGTAGTATGTCTGACATTGCGAAAGCAAATTCGATTGTAGGAGGCATAAGAAAGAGCCAAAGATCAGTAAGCAGAGTGATCTGAATGCCTCCTGTTAGGAAAAGACTAGTCTTCTCAGTGATTAATTTTTATGAGACATCTCTAAGTGAACTTTTGTAGTTATGTTTGATGGGTCTTGTAGTTATTTTATTACTTAGTTTTAACATCTCCCCACTTTTAATTATTTTCTCATCTCTTCATTGACGAGACTATATATCTATTCATGTTAGTCGACCCCAAGTCATTTGGGATTATGCTTTTGTTGTTGTTATTGTGCATCTCATGCATGTGATGTCAGTGTCAGAAGTTTCTTCGAGAATTTTTTGTCACTGTGTCCGGGGTGTCAGCATCAAAGTGTCGGTGTTGGTGCTTCTGGTCGTGACACTACCACAAGAATAAATCTAGTATCCATCCTTCGGACAGCTTCACCTTTGGCTGGTCCTTCACGCTTCAATAAGCATTCACCACTCATGCATATGTTTTAGTTTATTGATCCAGATAGTTCTTCCACTCCCAATGCATCAGTTATCATGAATACTTTATACTACTCCCTCGGTCTCTAAATGAATGACTATATATTTCAATTAGGGCACATTCTGAAAATATTTTCTTTTAAAATAATTTAATGGCAAAGATGCATAAACATTCTTGTTATATGCTTTCTAAACATCTAGTTTTGCAAGTATTAAATGAATAGTGAAATAAAATTGGTAAAAGAAATTTAGGGACAAAGTATTTTACAAAAACTACATTCATTTTATGATGAAAAAAATCTTGAAAATGGACTTCATTTAGGGAGGGAGGGAGGGAGTATATGCTAGCAGTAGGGAAAGAATGTCTTGTATCGGGGTATTTGAGAAAAGAGGTTCCATCTCGGTTCTGTAGAGAACCCCTGCCTGCGACTTCCTCCTGCGAGAACAGGTTCTTCCTCGAAGTACATTTTCCTTTCAGTTAGAGATTCTAGTGATTGATACATCATATGATGTACTGTATTGTGAATATTTAGTGAAAAAAGGAGGGTATTTGGCTACTAGTTCCCGGGAGCTCAAAAATGCGTGTACTATTGGATTGGTTGAAAAAGGAGGGTATTTGGGTACTAGTGTCTGGGAGCCCAAAATTGCGTGTACTCCCCCTTTGGCGAATCGGGAAATTTCGTAAATAGTAATTTTCACCATGAAAACGACCTCCGCTTGAGCCAAATTTTTAGTGGGCGGATCATTTCAAATGTTCTATTGGACTGGTTGAAAAAAGGAGGGTATTTGGCTTCTAGTGTCCGGGAGCGCAAAAATGCGTGTACTACCCCCTTTAGGGAATCGGGAAATTTCGTAAATGTTGATTTTCACCATGAAAACGACCTCCGTTTGAGCCAAATTTTTGGTGGGCTGATCCTTTCAAATGTTCTATTGGATTGGTTGAAAAAAGGAGGATATTTGACTACTAGTGCCCGAGAGCCAAAAAATGCGTGTGCTACCCTTTTGGGGAATTGGGAAATTTCGTAAGTGGTGATTTTCACTATGAAAACGACCTCCGTTTGAGCCAAATTTTTGGAGGGAGGATCATTTCAAATGTTCTATTGGATTGGTTGAAAAAAGGAGGGAATTTGGCTACTAGTGCTCGGGAGCCCAAAAATGCGTTTACCTTCTCTTTGGAGTTCGAGGAACACCCTCCCAAGTCGGATTTGGCTCAAGTCTGTGTAGGTTCTTTGAGGCTTGGGTTGGAGGCGTTGAATGATGCCTTGGTAGTGACGTGTCATGACATCGAGAAATTTCGTAAATAGTAATTTTCACCATGAAAACGAACTCCGTTTGAGCCAAATTTTTTGGTGGGCGGATCATTTCAAATGTTCTATTGGACTGGTTGAAAAAAGGAGGGTATTTGGCTTCTAGTTCCCGGGAGCCCAAAAATGCGTGAGCTACCCCCTTTAAGGAATCGAGAAATTTTGTAAATGGTGATTTTCACCATGAAAACGACCTCCGTTTGAGCCAAATTTTTGGTGGGCGGATCCTTTCAAATGTTCTATTGGATTGGTTGAAAAAAGGAGGTTATTTGGCTACTAGTGCCCGGGAGCCCAAAAATGCGTTTACCCCCTTTGGGGAATCGGGAAATTTTGTAAATGGTCATTTTCACCATGAAAACGACCTCCGTTTGAGCCAAATTATTGGTGGGCGGATCCTTTCAAATGTTCTATTGGATTGGTTGAAAAAAGGAGGGTATTTGGCTAGTAGTGCCCGGGAGCCCAAAAATGCGTGTACTATACCCCCTTTGGGGAATCGGGAAATTTCGTAAATGGTCATTTTCACCATGAAAACGACCTCCGTTTGAGCCAAATTTTTGGTGGGTGGATCCTTTCAAATGTTCTATTGGATTTGTTGAAAAAAGGAGGGTATTTGGCTACGAGTGTCCGGGATCCCAAAAATGCGTGTACTACCCCCCTTTGGGGAATCGGAAAATTTCGTAAATGGTGATTTTCACCATGAAAAGGACCTCCGTTTGAGCCAATTTTTTGGTGGGCGGATCCTTTTATTAGATTGGTTGAAAAAAGGAGGGTATTTGGCTACTAGTGCCCGGGAGCCCAAAGATGCGTGAGCTAACCCCCCTTTGGGAAATCGGGAAATTTCGTAAATGGTGATTTTCACCATGAAAACGACCTCCGTTTGAGCCAAATTTTTGGTGGGCGGGTCCTTTCAAATGTTCTATTGGATTGGTTGAAAAAAGGAGGGTATTTGGCTACTAGTGCCCGGGAGCGCAAAAATGCGTGTACTACCTTTGGAGAATCGGAAAATTTCGAAAATGGTGATTTTCACCATGAAACGACCTCCCTTTGAGCCAAATTTTTTGTGGGTGGATCCTTTCAAATGTTCTATTGGATTGGTTGAAAAAAGGAGTGTATTTGGCTACGAGTGCCCGGGACCCTAAAAATGCGTGTACAACCCCCTTTGGCGAATCGGGAATTTTCGTAAATGGTTATTTTCACCATGAAAACGACCTCCGTTTGAGCCAAATTTTTGGTGGGCGGATCCTTTCAAATGTTCTATTGGATTGGTTGAAAAAAGGAGGGTATTTGGTTACTAGTGCCCGGGAGCGCAAAAATGCGTGTACTACCCCCTTTGGGGAATCGGGAAATTTCGTAAATGGTGATTTTCACCATGAAAATGACCTCTGTTTGAGCCAAATTTTTGGTGGGCGGATCCTTTCAAATGTTCTATTGGATTGGTTGAAAAAAGGAGGGTATTTGGCTACGAGTGCCCGGGAGCCTAAAAATGCGTGTACTACCTACCCCTTTGGCGAATCGGAAAATTTCGTAAATGGTGATTTTCACCATGAAAACGACCTCCGTTTGAGCCAAATTTTTGGTGGGCGGATCCTTTCAAATTTTCTATTGGATTGGTTGAAAAAATGAGTTTATTTGGCTACTAGTGCCCGAGAGCCCAAAACTGCGTGTACTACCCCCTTTGGGGAATCGGGAAATCTCGTAAATGGTGATTTTCATCGTGAAAAAGAACTCCGTTTGAGCCAAATTTTTGGTGGGCGGATCCTTTCAAATGTTCTATTGGATTGATTGAAAAAAGGAGGGTATTTGGCTAGTAGTGCCCGGGAGCCCAAAAATGCGTGTACTATACCCCCTTTGGGGAATCGAGAAATTTCGTAAATGGTCATTTTCACCATGAAAATGACCTCCGTTTGAGCCAAATTTTTGGTGGGTGGATCCTTTCAAATGTTCTATTGGATTTGTTGAAAAAAGGAGGTTATTTGTCTAATAGTGTCCGGGAGCCCAAAACTGCGTGTACTACCCCCCCCCCCTTTGGCGAATCGGGAAATTTCGTAAATGGTTATTTTCACCATGAAAAAGACCTCCGTTTGAGCCAAATTTTTGGTGGGCTTATCCTTTCAAATGTTCTATTGGATTGGATGAAAAAAGGATGGTATTTGGCTACTAGTGCCCGAGAGCCCAAAAATGCGTGTACTACCCCCCAAAGGGAATCGAGAAATTTCGTAAATGGTCATTTTCACCATGAAAACAACCTCCGCTTGAGCCAAATTTTTGGTGGGCGGATCCTTTCAAATGTTCTATTGGATAAGTTGAAAAAAGGAGGGTATTTGGCTACGAGTGCCCGGGACCCTAAAAATGCGTGTATGCCCCCTTTGGCGAATCGGGAAATTTCGTAAATGGTTATTTTACCATAAAAACGACCTCAGTGTGAGCCAAATTAATGGTGGGCGGATCCTTTCAAATGTTCTATTGGATTGGTTGAAAAAAGGAGGGTATTTGGCTACTAGTGCCCAGGAGCGCAAAAATGCGTGCACTACCCCCTTTGGGGAATCGGGAAATTTCGTAAATGGTGATTTTCACCATGAAAACGACCTTCGTTTGAGCCAAATTTTTGGTGGGCGGATCCTTTCAAATGTTCTATTGGATTGGTTGAAAAAAGGAGGGTATTTGGCTACGAGTGCCCGGGAGCCTAAAAATGCGTGTACTACCCCCTTTGGCGAATCGAAAAATTTCGTAAATGGTGATTTTCACCATGAAAAGGACCTCCGTTTTAGCCAAATTTTTGGTGGGCGGATCCTTTCAAATGTTCTATTGGATTGGTTAAAAAAGGAGGGTATTTGGCTACTAGTTCCCGGGAGCGTAAAAATGCGTGTACCCCCCTTTTGGGAAATCGGGAAATTTCGTAAATGGTGATTTTCACCATGAAAACGACCTCCGTTTGAGCCAAAATTTTGGTGGGCAGATCCTTTCAAATGTTCTATTGGATTGGTTGAAAAAAGGAGGGTATTTGTCTACTAGTGTCCGGGAGCCCAAAACTGCGTGTACTACCCCCCCCCTTTGGCGAATCGGGAAATTTGGTAAATAGTGATTTTCACCATGAAAACGACCTCCGTTTGAGCCAAATTTTTGGTGGGTGGATCCTTTCAAATGTTATATTGGATTGTTTGAAAAAATGAGTGTATTTGGCTACTAGTGCCCGAGAGCCCAAAACTGCGTGTACTACCCCCTTTGGGGAATCGGGAAATTTCATAAATGGTGATTTTCACCATTAAAACGACCTCCATTTGAGCCAAATTTTTGATGATAGGGTCCTTTCAAATTTTCTAATGGATTGGATGAAAAAAGGAGGGTATTTGGCTACGAGTGCTCGGGAGCCTAAAAATGCGTGTACACCTCCTTTGGCGAATCGGGAAATTTCGTAAATGGTTATTTTCACCATGAAAAAGACCTCCGTTTGAGCCAAATTTTTGGTAGGCTTATCCTTTCAAATGTTCTATTGGATTGGATGAAAAAAGGATGGTATTTGGTTACTAGTGTCCGAGAGCCCAAAAATGCGTGTACTACCCCCTTTGGCGAATCGGGAAATTTCGTAAATAGTGATTTTCAGCATGAAAATGACCTCCGTTTGAGCCAAATTTTTGGTGGGCAGATCCTTTCAAATATTATATTGGATTGGTTGAAAAAAGGAGGGTATTTGGCTACTAGTGCCCGGGAGCCCAAAAATGCGTGAGCTATCCCCTTTGGAAAATCGGAAAATTTCGTAAATGGTGATTTTCACCATGAAAATGACCTCCGTTTGTGCCAAATTTTTGGTGGACGGATCCTTTCAAATGTTCTATTGGATTGGTTGAAAAAAGGAGGGTATTTGGCTACTAGTGCCCGGGAGCCCAAAAATGCTTGAGCTACCTCCTTTGGGGAATCGAAAAATTTCATAAATGGTCATTTTCACCATGAAAACGACCTCCGTTTGAGCCAAATTTTTGGTGGGCGGATCCTTTCAAATTTTCTATTGGATTGGTTGAAAAAAGGAGGGTATTTGGCTACTAGTGCCCTGGAGCCCAAAAATGCGTGTGCTACCCCCTTTGGGGAATCGGGATATTTCGTAAATGGTGATTTTCAACATGAAAACGGCCTCCGTTTGAGGCAAATTTTTAATGGATGGATCCTTTCAAATGCTCTATTGGGTTGGTTGAAAAAAGGATGGTATTTGGCTACTTGTGCCCGGGAGCCTAAAAATGTGTGTACTACCCCCATTGGCGAATCGGGAAATTTCGTAAATGGTGATTTTCACCACGAAAATGACCTCCGTTTGAGCCAAAATTTTGGTGGGCGGATCATTTCAAATATTATATTGGATTGGTTGAAAAAAGGAGGGTATTTGGCTACTAGTGCCCGGGAGACCAAAAATGCGTGAGCTACCCCCTTTGGGGAATCGGGAAATATCGTAAATGGTGATTTTCACCATGAAAACGACCTCCGTTTGAGCCAAATTTTTAGTGGGTGGATCCTTTCAAATGTTTTATTGTATTGGTTGAAAAAAGGAGGGTATTTGGCTACTAGTGCCGGGTGCCCAAAAATGCGTGTACTATCCCCTTTGGCGAATCGGGAAATTTCGTAAATGGTCATTTTCAACATGAAAACGACCTCCGTTTGAGGCAAATTTTTAATGGGCGGATCCTTTCAAATGTTCTATTGGATTGGTTGAAAAAAGGAGGGTATTTGGCTAAGAGTTCCCGGGAGCCTAAAAATGCGTGAACTACCCCCTTTGGTGAATCGGGAAATTTCGTAAATGGTGATTTTCACCATGAAAACGACCTCCGTTTGAGCCAAATTTTTGGTGGACGGATCATTTCAAATTTTCAATTGGATTGGTTGAAAAAAGGAGGGTATTTGGCTACTAGTGCCCGGGAGCCCAAAAATGCGTGAGCTACCTCCTTTGGGGAATCGGGAAATTTCGTAAATTTTCATTTTCACCATGAAAACGACCTCCGTTTGAGCCAAATTTTTGGTCGGCGGATCCTTTCAAATGTTCTATTGGATTGGTTGAAAAAAGGAGGGTATTTGGCTACGAGTGCCTGGGAGCCTCAAAATGCGTGTCTTCCTACCCCCTTTGGCGAATCGGGAAATTTCGTAAATGGTGATTTTCACCATGAAAATGACCTCCGTTTGAGCCAAATTTTTGGTGGGCGGATCCTTTCAAATATTATATTGGATTGGTTGAAAAAAGGAGGGTATTTGGCTACTAGTGCCCGGGAGCCCAAAAATGCGTGAGCTACCCCCTTTGGGGAATCGGGAAATTTCGTAAATGGTGATTTTCACCATGAAAAAAGACCTCCGTTTGTGCCAAATTTTTGGTGGACGGATCCTTTCAAATGTTCTATTGGATTGGTTGAAAAAAGAAGGGTATTTGGCTACTAGTGCCCGGGAGCCCAAAAAAGCTTGAGCTACCTCCTTTGGGGAATCGAAAAATTTCATAAATGGTCATTTTCACCATGAAAATGACCTCCGTTTGAGCCAAATTTTTGGTGGGCGTATCCTTTCAAATTTTCTATTGGATTGGTTGAAAAAGGAGGGTATTTGGCTTCTAGTGCCCTGGAGCCCAAAAATGCGTGTGCTACCCCCATTGGGGAATCGGGATATTTCGTAAATGGTGATTTTTACCATGAAAACGACCTCCGTTTCAGCCAAATTTTTGGTGGGCGGATCCTTTCTAATATAATACTGGATTGGTTGAAAAAATGAGGGTATTTGGCTACTAGTGCCCGGGAGCCCAAAAATGCATGAGCTACCCCCTTTGGGGAATCGGGAAATATCGTAAATGGTGATTTTCTCCATGAAAACGACCTCCGTTTGAGCCAAATTTTTGGTGGGCGGATCCTTTTAAATGTTTTATTGGATTGGTTGAAAAAAGGAGGGTATTTGGCTACGAGTGCCTGGGAGCCTAAAAATGCGTGTCTACCTACCCCCTTTGGCGAATAGGGAAATTTCGTAAATGGTGATTTTCACCATGAAAATGACCTCCGTTTGAGCCAAATTTTTGGTGGGCGGATCATTTCAAATATTATATTGGATTGGTTGAAAAAAGGAGGGTATTTGGCTACTAGTGCCCGGGAGACCAAAAATGCGTGAGCTACCCCCTTTGGGGAATCGGGAAATATCGTAAATGGTGATTTTCACCATGAAAACGACCTCCGTTTGAGCCAAATTTTTAGTGGCTGGATCCTTTCAAATGTTTTATTGTATTGGTTGAAAAAAGGAGGGTATTTGGCGAATCGGGAAATTTCGTAAATGGTCATTTTCAACATGAAAACGACCTCCGTTTGAGGCAAATTTTTAATGGGCAGATCCTTTCAAATGTTCTATTGGATTGGTTGAAAAAAAGAGGGTATTTGGCTACGAGTTCCCGGGAGCCTAAAAATGCGTGTACTACCCCCTTTGGCGAATCGGGAAATTTCGTAAATGGTGATTTTCACCATGAAAACGATATCCGTTTGAGCCAAATGTTTGGTGGACGGATCATTTCAAATGTTCAATTGGATTGGTTTAAAAAAGGAGGGTATTTGGCTACTAGTGCCCGGGAGCCCAAAAATGCGTGAGCTACCTCCTTTGGGGAATCGGGAAATTTCGTAAATTTTCATTTTCACCATGAAAACGACCTCCGTTTGAGCCAAATTTTTGGTGGGCGGATCCTTTCAAATGTTCTATTGGATTGGTTTAAAAAAGGAGGGTATTTGGCTACTTGTGCCCGGGGGCCCAAAAATGCGTGTGCTACCCCCTTTGGGGAAACGGGATATTTCGTAAATGGTGATTTTCACCATGAAAACGACCTCCGTTTGAGCCAAATTTTTGGTGGGCGGATCCTTTCAAATATAATCTTGGATTGGTTGAAAAAAGGAGGGTATTTGGCTACTAGTGCCCGGGAGCCCAAAAATGCGTGAGCTACCCCCTTTGGGGAAACGGGAAATATCATAAATGGTGATTTTCTCCATGAAAACGACCTCCGTTTGAGCCAAATTTTTAATGGACGGATCCTTTCAAATGATCTATTGGATTGGTTGAAAAAAGGAGGGTATTTGGTGTTGGGTTTCGAGGGTCCATGCGCAGCGGAATAATGCAAATAACTCGAATACCCAAAGCCCTAGAATCCGTTCTAGATGAATAATTAAGAAGTATGAATTAGGGTTACCAACCTTGAATGCCTTTGTCGTTGATATACGTAGTCTAACTCTAGATTGAAGAATTAGCAAGTCTTCAATATACGATCCTTTAATCACGAACAAAAGATCTTGAGAGGCGAAGATCCTCTACGAGTATCCACGCGATGAACGAACCCTAGAACTCTTTCTAGGAGGATTGCTAGACCCCTTGATTGAAACCTTTTCAATCTATGATGAATTATGGAATTGGTGTGATGTTTTTCAATTCACAATTGAAAAATCTCTCTATTTTGTCTTTCTCAAAGCTCAAAAATCGGAACTGGCTGCTAGGGTTGTTCAAGGATACTATTTATACTCTATAAATATTATACCCTATTAAAAACCCTTGGCAAAAACGGTTTCAGCGTTTCAGCGTACATGGGCGGTCGCCCATCAGGACATGGGCGGTCGCCCATGTGTCCAGAGCCTAACCTCCTTATACGAAAACCATCATGGGCGGTCGCCCATAAGGGCAAGGGCGGTCGCCCATGTGGACAGTCTCCAATGCCCAGTTTTTCATATAACATGGGCGGTCGCCCATAGCACCTTGGGCGGTCGCCCATCACACCAGAATCCATAATTTCATTTTTGACAATTCGTTCGATGCGTGTGACCCCATAGGACTATACTATGTTGGCAATGAGTCCGATCACATCGATCCTCATAAGACATGAGCGGACTCTAGCAAGCCATCATGCCTACCCAAATAGTATAATATTAAGTTCGATTTTTCCTACATAGAACATATCACAATCCCATTGTCACACGATGTTATATTGAACATGAGTCATGGTCCACGTCAACTCATATTGTTCAATGCTTTCTCGTTACTAAGTAAATTGATTAATCGAATGACATTAATCATATTAATTCATTCGGGCATGGCCATGCACTACATCAATCTTACTCACGAGTGGCCAAGCAAACATCTCTCTTTACGAGGGACAATTTCCATCTTGACTTATCATTCTTCCCAACAAGAATCATACCATGCCAATGATAGCCCTTATTGTCATCCGGTTAAAGACAACGTTAAACTATATCAAACATGATATTCATCGAGTGGAAGACGATGATAATCTCAGGTCAAAGGATATCAATGATATGACTATATGAGATCTAATTATGACATTTGACCATGACATAGATCTCATAATGGGTCAAGTCCAGTACCTTGTTCTCTAACAAGTACCCATGAATCTAATGTGCATCTCTATGCATATAATCATCACATGATTATCCATTAGACTTCATACTAGTGCTTCATAAGTACTAGGGACACAATTATTAATGTAAACATGCAAACACATATAATAATCAAAGAAACAATCTCATATATAAATGAACAATGACATTACATAAAGGTCTATCTCTATAGGCCTAGGGCACTAACACCTACAGTCTCCCACTTGCACTAGGCCCAATCATTCATGTATCTTATACCCATGGACCTAACATGAGCATCATGTTTAGCTTGTGGTAAAGGCTTGGTGAGAGGGTCCGAAATATTGTCATCCGTTGGTACCTTGCATATCTTGACATCCTCCCTTTCACAGATTTCTCGTATGAGGTGAAAGCGTCTCAAAATGTGTTTGGATCGCTGATGTGACCTTGGTTCTTTTGCTTGGGCAATAGCACCATTATTGTCACAGAACAGCTCTATCGGGTTAGTGATACTCGGAACGACTTCTAAGTCACTAACGAACTTCTTGATCCAAACCGCCTCCTTAGCCGCATCCGATGCTGCTATGTATTCGGCTTCTGTTGTAGAATCGGCAACGGTGCCGCTTGGAACTCTTCCAACAAACGGCACCTCCATTTAGCATAAAAACAAAACCAGATTGCGATCTAAAGTCATCTTTGTCGGTTTGGAAGCTTGCATCTGTGTAACCCTTTACAACCAGATCATCTTCCATTCCTCCAAATACCAAGAATACATCCTTAGTCCTTCTCAAGTACTTAAGGATATTCTTGACAGCTATCCAATGGTTCTCACCAGATCGATCGGTATCTACTCGTTGCGCTTAGAGCATACGAGACATCGTCTAGTACACAACATGGCATACATGATAGATCCAATTGCCGAAGCATATGGAATATCACTCATCCTCTTTCGCTCATCATTTGTCTTAGGACAATGAGTCTTGCTAAGAGTAATGCCATGTCCCATTGGCAAGTATCCTCTCTTAGAATTTTCCATGCGGAATCTTCTAAGGACCTTGTCAATATATGTACTCGACTCAAACCAATCATCCTTCTTGATCTATCTCTATAGATCTTGATACCAAGGATATAAGCCGCTTCACCCATATCTTTCATTGAAAAACATTTTCCTAACCAAGACTTAACAATCTCAAGTGCAGGAACATTGTTTCCAATGAGCAAGATGTCATCGACATATAGCACCAGAAATAGGACTATGCTCCCACTAATTTTCTTGTATACACAAGGCTCATCTTCATTTTTGATGAAGCCAAACTCTTTGACTGATTCATCAAAACGTAGATTCCAGCTCCGGGAAGCTTGCTTCAATCCATAATGGATCTCTGCAAACTTACACACTTTGTTAGAATTCTTTGGATCGACAAATCCTTCAGGTTGTATCATGTATACATCCTCAAGTAGGTTTCCGTTAAGAAATGCTGTTTTGACGTCCATTTGCCATATCTCATAGTCGTAATATGCGGCTATGGCAATTAAGATTCTAATAGACTTAAGCATTGCTACGGGCGAAAAGGTTTCATCATAGTCAACGCCATGAATCTGCCTATACCCCTTAGCAACTAGCCTAGCCTTATAAGTATGTACCTTCCCATCCATGTCAGTTTTCTTATTGAAAACCCACTTGCACCCTATGGTTTTTACACCTTCGGGTGGATCAATCAAGTTCCAAACTTGATTATCGTACATGGATTTGATCTCGGATTCCATGGCTCCTAGTCACTTGTCCGAATCAGGAGTGGACATCGCCTCTTGATAGGAAGTAGGTTCATCATTCTCAATGATTTCTACTTCATTACTTTCCGTCATGAGAAATCCATATCTCTCAGGTTCGGATCGTATCCTATCCGATCTGCGAAGAACTTGTGTATCTTGAACCGGTTCCACAACAGCTTGTGAACTTGGTTCCGTCTCTACTATCGGTTCCTTGTCATTTTCGGGTTCTTGAATTTCTTCAAGATCAATTTTACTCCCACTAGTTTCTTTAGAGAGAAACTCTTTCTCTAGAAAGACACCATTTCGAGCAACAAACACTTTGTTCTCGGATTGGTTGTAAAATAGATATCCTTTCGTTTCCTTAGGATAACCAACGAAAATGCATTTATCGATTTAGGTGCAAGTTTATGTTCAGAAACTAATTTCTTTACATAAGCCTCACAACCCCAAATCTTCATGAAAGATAAGCTAGGCTTTCTTCCATACCACATCTCATGTGGGGTTTTAGGAGCCGATTTAGTAGGGACCTTATTAAGCGTGAAAGCAGTGTTTCAGTGCATGTCCCCAAAAAGAAATAGGAAGGTTAACTTGACTCATCATCGATCGAACCATATCTAATAGAGTTCGATTTCTCCTCTCGGATACACCATTCCATTGTGGTGTTCCGGTGGAGTAAGTTACGAAACAATTCCACAACTTTTCGATGATCGTCAAATTCTTGGCTTAAGTATTCACCACCTCGATCGGATCGAATGGTTTTAATAGTTTTGCCAAGTTGATTTTGTACCTCATTTTGAAATATTTTGAATATCTCAAATGCTTCACTTTTGTACTTCATCGATAGACATAGCCATATCCGGAGAAGTCATCGGTGAACGTTATGAAGTACCGAAATCCTCCCCTAGCAATGCTATTCATTGGTCCACACACATCGCATGTATGAGAGCCAATAAATCACTAGCCCTTTCACTACTCTTAGTAAAAGGAGCTTTAGTCATCTTGCCCAATAAACAAGACTTCGCAAACATCATATGATTCATAATCATATGAGTCTAAATATCCATCTTTATGGAGTTTAGATACGCGTTTCTCGTTTATGTGACCAAGACGGCAATGCCATTTGTATGTGTTGTTCACATCATTTGGTTTAGATTTCTTACTAACATGATAAACATTCTCAACATTACTTTCAACATCCAAGACATAAAGGCCATTAAAAGAATGAGCAACACAATAAAGCATGTCATTCAAATAAATTGAAAATTTCTTATTCGCAATAAGAAAATTATAACCCTCATTGTCTAAACATGAAATAGAAATAATGTTTCTGCTCAAATCCGGAACATAATAACAGTTATTTAAAACTAAAATTAATCCGCTAGGTAAAGTGACTTCGTAAGTCCCTACGGCCAATGCAACAACTCTTGCTCCATTTCCAACCCGCAGATCTACTTCACCCTCTTTGAGCGACCTTCTATTCTTAAGTCCCTGCACATTTAGACAAATGTGAGATCCACATCCGGTATCTAATACCCAAGAACTAGAAGTAGAAAGTAGAACATCTATCATATAGATACCTGAAGTCGTGGCAATCACATTGCCCTTCTTCTTCAGCCCTTCCTGATAAGCTTTGCAGTTACGCTTCCAATGCCCAGTTTCATTGCAATGGTAGCATACCGCATCCTTTTGGGATTTGGGTTGAGGCTTCTCAACAACGGCAACCTTTGCCTCCGGTTTAGCAACTTTTGCTTTAACCTTGTTTTTCTTGAACCCTTTTCCTTTGTTCACCATCAACACTTGATTGGTTTTCTTGGTAATATTGTTCTCCGCATTCTTTAGCATCCCATGCAATTCAGACAGAGATTTATTCATCCCATTCATGTTATAATTCGTAACGAATCTGATTATAACTTTCAGGGAGTGAATGCAATATCATATCCGTAGCCAGCTCCAACTGGATAGGATATCCAAGCCTCTCAAGGTGCTCGAGGTGACCCTTCATTTTCAACACATGAGGCCCAACAGGTTGTCCTTCAATCATCTTGCATGAATGAAGAGCCTTCATAGTGTCAAACCTTTCCTGACGTGCTTGCAATCGGAACATTTCCTTTAAATGATTTCCCAAATCATAAGCTTCCATGTGTACAAGGTCCTTGAAGGGCCTTACACATAGTAGCCAAAGCATCGTGCAACCAACATCTATAGAATCATCAACATGTTTCTTATGTTGGTCCCTTTCACTTTAGGTGCATTAGCAGCAGCTCGGGTGGAATGGGTCCATCGAGAATGTACAACTTCCTTTCTGTTTGAGAACAATTCTCAAACAGCGGATCCAATCCACATAGTTGTTGCCATTCTCTTCTAACTTGTCCTTCTCAAGGATGATCGCGATGACAAATTCTGATTAGTGTTAGCAGCCATTGATCTACAAAGATATGCAACAAGATATAAACATATATAAGCACCAATTTCATTTAAGAGATTAAATAATGTATTTCACAAATACTCCCACTAAATTATATAACCTTCATATACAAACATGCATAATATAATTTAATAGGCTAAGACTCCAACTTTAATTTAATTTCAAGTCGGCTATGGCACGATTGCTCAAAATTAAACTAAAAAGGTAGATAACATTTATCAATCATATCAACATATGACTCTTAGATCTTTTATGAGATTATAGACATCATATGTCACATGTTTCAATCTCATCTTATGCCTTAGGCCCAAAACTGTTTTGATAGCCTTATTGAGTTCAACCATTTTAAACGTATAGCAATCACTATTTGCTCATCTTGATCATACAAAGATAGAATTAATGTACCTCGCTATGGCGAGCCTACATAAAACTACCCGTGTACTCACAAGTGTTTAAAGTGGGTAGCATAAACAAACTCAAAATTTCAAAGAAGGTTCAATTTTTCATGTTTATCAATTAACATGGCAAGGTTGATTCATGAAAAACTATATGAGCATAATTATGAACATGGAATGATACAACACAAATCACATTTGGTCAGTAATTACTAGTACGCGGCCACGTGCTCCAAGGTTATCCCACACTTCCATCGAAGTGCCTGTGGGGAAGGTTTTAGTGTCCAGCCCATATACCAAGTAACACTTCACAAACATCCTGCGTTAATCGCATTAATCATATTAATGAAATCGACATCCCATAACCTAGATTAATCATATTAATCACATATTTCAATTTCATAATCATGGTATATCACTATATACAATTACTTCACAAGCAATACTCATACAATTTCACATTCCAAATCATATTTATCATGAAAATTCATATAATCACATTACACAATAATCATGATTATCTAACTAAACATCATGAACGGGGCTCTGATACCACTGTTGGGTTTCGAGGGTCCATGCGCAGCGGAATAATGCAAATAACTCGAATACCCAAAGCCCTAGAATCCGTTCTAGATGAATAATTAAGAAGTATGAATTAGGGTTACCAACCTTGAATGCCTTTGTCGTTGATATACGTAGTCTAACTCCAGATTGAAGAATTAGCAAGTCTTCAATATACGATCCTTTAATCACGAACAAAAGATCTTGAGAGGCGAAGATCCTCTACGAGTATCCACGCGATGAACGAACCCTAGAACTCTTTCTAGGAGGATTGCTAGACCCCTTGATTGAAACCTTTTCAATCTATGATGAATTATGGAATTGGTGTGATGTTTTTCAATTCACAATTGAAAAATCTCTCTATTTTGTCTTTCTCAAAGCTCAAAAATCGGAACTGGCTGCTAGGGTTGTTCAAGGATACTATTTATACTCTATAAATATTATACCCTATTAAAAACCCTTGGCAAAAATGGTTTCGGCGTTTGGCGTACATGGGCGGTCGCCCATCAGGACATGGGCGGTCGCCCATGTGTCCAGAGCCTAACCTCCTTATACGAAAACCATCATGGGCGGTCGCCCATAAGGGCAAGGGCGGTCGCCCATGTGGACAGTCTCCAATGCCCAGTTTTCCATATAACACGGGCGGTCGCCCATAGCACCTTGGGCGGTCGCCCATCCCACCAGCAATCCATAATTCCATTTTTGACAATTCGTTCGATGCGTGTGACCCCATAGGACTATACTATGTTGGCAATGAGTCCGATCACATCGATCCTCATAAGACATGAGCGGACTCTAGCAAGCCATCATGCCTACCCAAATAGTATAATATTAAGTTCGATTTTTCCTACATAGAACATATCACAATCCCATTGTCACACGATGTTATATTGAACATGAGTCATGGTCCACGTCAACTCATATTGTTCAATGCTTTCTCGTTACTAAGTAAATTGATTAATCGAATGACATTAATCATATTAATTCATTCGGGCATGGCCACGCACTACATCAATCTTACTCACGAGTGGCCAAGCAAACATCTCTCTTTACGAGGGACAATTTCCATCTTGACTTATCATTCTTCCCAACAAGAATCATACCATGCCAATGATAGCCCTTATTGTCATCCGGTTAAAGACAACGTTAAACTATATCAAACATGATATTCATCGAGTGGAAGACGATGATAATCTCATGTCAAAGGATATCAATGATATGACTATATGAGATCTAATTATGACATTTGACCATGACATAGATCTCATAATGGGTCAAGTCCAGTACCTTGTTCTCTAACAAGTACCCATGAATCTAATGTGCATCTCTATGCATATAATCATCACATGATTATCCATTAGACTTCATACTAGTGCTTCATAAGTACTAGGGACACAATTATTAATGTAAACATGCAAACACATATAATAATCAAAGAAACAATCTCATAAATAAATGAACAATGACATTACATAAAGGTCTATCTCTATAGGCCTAGGGCACTAACACCTACAGCCTCCCACTTGCACTAGGCCCAATCATTCATGTATCTTATACCCATGGACCTAACATGAGCATCATGTTTAGCTTGTGGTAAAGGCTTGGTGAGAGGGTCCGAAATATTGTCATCCGTTGGTACCTTGCATATCTTGACATCCTCCCTTTCACGCATTTCTCGTATGAGGTGAAAGCGTCTCAAAATGTGTTTGGATCGTTGATGTGACCTTGGTTCTTTTGCTTGGGCAATAGCACCATTATTGTCACTGAACAGCCTCTATCGGTTAGTGATACTCGAACGACTTCTAAGTCACTAACGAACTTCTTGATCCAAACCGCCTCCTTAGCCGCATCCGATGCTTTGCTATGTATTCGGCTTCTGTTGTAGAATCGCAATGCTGCTCTGCTTGGAACTCTTCCAACAAACGGCACCTCCATTTAGCATAAAAACAAAACCAGATTGCGATCTAAAGTCATCTTTGTCGGTTTGGAAGCTTGCATCCGTGTAACCCTTTACAACCAGATCATCTTCTATTCCTCCAAATACCAACAATACATCCTTAGTCCTTCTCAAGTACTTAAGGATATTCTTGACAGCCTATCCAATGGTTCTCACCAGATCGATCGGTATCTACTCGTTGCGCTTAGAGCATACGAGACATCATGTCTAGTACACAACATACGGCATACATGATAGATCCAATTGCCGAAGCATATGGAATATCACTCATCCTCTTTCGCTCATCATTTGTCTTAGGACAATGAGTCTTGCTAAGAGTAATGCCATGTCCCATTGGCAAGTTCCCTCTCTTAGAATTTTCCATGCGGAATCTTCTAAGGACCTTGTCAATATATGTACTCTGACTCAAACCAATCATCCTTCTTGATCTATCTCTATAGATCTTGATACCAAGGATATAAGCCGCTTCACCCATATCTTTCATTGAAAAACATTTTCCTAACCAAGACTTAACAATCTCAAGTGCAGGAACATTGTTTCCAATGAGCAAGATGTCATCGACATATAGCACCAGAAATAGGACTATGCTCCCACTAATTTTCTTGTGTACACAAGGCTCATCTTCGTTTTTGATGAAGCCAAACTCTTTGACTGATTCATCAAAACGTAGATTCCAGCTCCGGGAAGCTTGCTTCAATCCATAAATGGATCTCTGCAACTTACACACTTTGTTAGAATTTTTTGGATCGACAAATCCTTCAGGTTGTATCATGTATACATCCTCAAGTAGGTTTCCGTTAAGAAATGCTGTTTTGACGTCCATTTGCCATATCTCATAGTCGTAATATGCGGCTATGGCAATTAAGATTCTAATAGACTTAAGCATTGCTACGGGCGAAAAGGTTTCATCATAGTCAACGCCATGAATCTGCCTATACCCCTTAGCAACTAGCCTAGCCTTATAAGTATGTACCTTCCCATCCATGTCAGTTTTCTTATTGAAAACCCACTTGCAACCTATGGTTTTTACACCTTCGGGTGGATCAATCAAGTTCCAAACTTGATTATCGTACATGGATTTGATCTCGGATTCCATGGCTCCTAGTCACTTGTCCGAATCAGGAGTGGACATCGCCTCTTGATAGGAAGTAGGTTCATCATTCTCAATGATTTCTACTTCATTACTTTCCGTCATGAGAAATCCATATCTCTCAGGTTCGGATCGTATCCTATCCGATCTGCGAAGAACTTGTGTATCTTGAACCGGTTCCACAACAGCTTGTGAACTTGGTTCCGTCTCTACTATCGGTTCCTTGTCATTTTCGGGTTCTTGAATTTCTTCAAGATCAATTTTACTCCCACTAGTTTCTTTAGAGAGAAACTCTTTCTCTAGAAAGACACCATTTCGAGCAACAAACACTTTGTTCTCGGATTGGTTGTAAAATAGATATCCTTTCGTTTCCTTAGGATAACCAACGAAAATGCATTTATCAGATTTAGGTGCAAGTTTATGTTCAGAAACTAATTTCTTTACATAAGCCTCACAACCCCAAATCTTCATGAAAGATAAGCTAGGCTTTCTTCCATACCACATCTCATGTGGGGTTTTAGGAGCCGATTTAGTAGGGACCTTATTAAGCGTGAAAGCAATGTTTCCGGTGCATGTCCCCAAAAAGAAATAGGAAGGTTAACTTGACTCATCATCGATCGAACCATATCTAATAAAGTTCGATTTCTCCTCTCGGATACACCATTCCATTGTGGTGTTCGGGTGGAGTAAGTTCTGAAACAATTCCACAACTTTTCAGATGATCGTCAAATTCTTGGCTTAAGTATTCACCACCTCGATCGGATCGAATGGTTTTAATAGTTTTGCCAAGTTGATTTTGTACCTCATTTTGAAATATTTTGAATATCTCAAATGCTTCACTTTTGTACTTCATCAGATAGACATAGCCATATGGAGAAGTCAAATGAGTGAACGTTATGAAATGCGAAATCCTCCCTAGCAATGCTATTCATTGGTCCACACACATCGGTATGTATGAGAGCCAATAAATCACTAGCCCTTTCACTACTCTTAGTAAAAGGAGCTTTAGTCATCTTGCCCAATAAACAAGACTTCGCAAACATCATATGATTCATAATCATATGAGTCTAAATATCCATCTTTATGGAGTTTAGATACGCGTTTCTCGTTTATGTGACCAAGACGGCAATGCCATTTGTATGTGTTGTTCACATCATTTGGTTTAGATTTCTTACTAACATGATAAACATTCTCAACATTACTTTCAACATCCAAGACATAAAGGCCATTAAAAGAATGAGCAACACAATAAAGCATGTCATTCAAATAAATTGAAAATTTCTTATTCGCAATAAGAAAATTATAACCCTCATTGTCTAAACATGAAATAGAAATAATGTTTCTGCTCAAATCCGGAACATAATAACAGTTATTTAAAACTAAAATTAATCCGCTAGGTAAAGTGACTTCGTAAGTCCCTACGACCAATGCAAAGAATCCTTGCTGCATTTCCAACCCGCGGATCTACTTCACCCTCTTTGAGCGACCTTCTATTCTTAAGTCCCTGCACATTTAGACAAATGTGAGATCCACATCCGGTATCTAATACCCAAGAACTAGAAGTAGAAAGTAGAACATCTATCATATAGATACCTGAAGTCGTGGCAATCACATTGCCCTTCTTCTTCAGCCCTTCCTGATAAGCTTTGCAGTTACGCTTCCAAATGTTATATTGGATTGGTTGAATAAGGGAGGGTATTTGGCTACTAGTACCCGGGAGCCCAAAAATGCGTGAGCTACCCCCTTTAAGGTATCGGGAAATTTCGTAAATGGTGATTTTCACCATGAAAACGACCTCCGTTTAAGCCAAATTTTTGGTGGACAGATCCTTTCAAATGTTCTGTTGGATTGGTTGAAAAAAGAATGGAATTTGGCTATTAGTGCCCGGGAGCCTTCATGATGAAAATGACCATTTACGAAATTTCCCAATTCACCAAAGGGGGTAGTACACGCATTTTTTGGCTCCCGGGCACTAGTAGCCAAATACCCTCCTTTTTTCAACCAATCCAATATAACATTTGAAAGGATCCGTCCACCAAAAATTTGGCTCAAACGGAGGTCGTTTTCATGGTGAAAATCACCATTTATGAAATTTCCTAATTCCCCAAAGGGGGTAGCTCACGCATTTTTGGGATCCCGGGCACTACTAGTAGCCAAATACACTCCTTTTTTCAACCAATCCAATAAAACATTTGAAAGGATCCGCCCACCAAAAATTTGGCTCAAACGGAGGTCGTTTTCATGGTGAAAATCACCATTTATGAAATTTCATAATTCCCTAAAGGGGGTAGCTCACGCATTTTTGGGATCCCGGGCACTACTCGTAGCCAAAAACCCTCCTTTTTAAACCAATCCAATAGAACATTTGAAAGGATCCGCCCACCAAATATTTGGCTTAAACGGAGGTCGTTTTCATGGTAAAAATGACTATTTACGAAATTTTCCGTTTCCCGAAAGGGGGGTAGTACACGCATTTTTGGGCTCCCGGACACTAGTAGCCAAATATCCTCATTTTTTCAACCAATCCAATAAAACATTTGAAAAAATCTGCCCACCAAATATTTGGCTCAAACGGAGGTCGTTTTCATGGTGAAAATCACCATTTTCGAAATTTCCCGATTCCCCAAAGGGGGTAGCACACGCATTTTTGGGTTCCCAGACACTAGTAGCCAAATACCCTCCATTTTTCAACCAATCCAATAGAACATTTGAAAGGATCCGTCCACCAAAAATTTGGCTCAAACGGAGGTCGTTTTCATGGTGAAAATCACCATTTATGAAATTTCCCGATTCCCCAAAGGGGGTAGCTCACGCATTTTTGGGCTCCCGGGCACTAGTAGCCAAACACCCTCCTTTTTTCAACCAATCCAATATAACACTAGAAAGGATACGCCCACCAAAAATTTGGCTCAAACGGAGGTCGTTTTCATGGTGAAAATCACCATTTATGAAATTTCCCGATTCCCCAAAGGGGGGGTAGCTCACGCATTTTTGGGCTCCCGGGCACTAGTAGCCAAATACCCTCCTTTTTTCAACCAATCCAATAGAACATTTGAAAGAATCCTTCCAACAAAAATTTGGCTCAAATGGAGGTCGTTTTCATGGTGAAAATCACCATTTACGAAATTTCCTAATTCCCCAAAGGGGGTAGCTCACGCATTTTTGGGATCCCGGGCTCTAGTAGCCAAATACCCTCCTTTTTTAAACCAATACAATATAACATTTGAAAGGATCCGCCCACCAAAAATTTGGCTCAAACGGAGGTCGTTTTCATGGTGAAAATCACCATTTACGAAATTTCCCAATTCGCCAAAGGGGGTACACGCATTTTTAGGCTCCCGGGCACTCGTACCCAAATACCATCCTTTTTTCAACCTATCCAATAAAACAGTTGAAAGGATCCGCCCACCAAAAATTTGGCTCAAACGGATGTCGTTTACATGGTGAAAATCACCATTTTTGAAATTTCCCGATTCCCCAAAGGGGGTAGCACACGCATTTTTGGGCTCCCGGGCACTCTTAGCCAAATACCCTCCTTTTTTCAACCAATCCAATAGAACATTTGAAAGGATCCGTCCACCAAAAATTTGGCTCAAACGGAGGTCGTTTTCATGGTGAAAATGACCATTTACGAAATTTCCCGATTCCCCAAAGGGGGGTATACACGCATTTTTGGGCTCCCGGGCACTAGTAGCCAAATATTCTCCTTTTTTCAACCAATCCAATAAAACATTTGAAAGGATCCGCCCACCAAATATTTGGCGCAAACGGATGTCGTTTTCATGGTGAAAATCACCATTTACGAAATTTTCCGATTCCCCAAAGGGGGTAGCACACGCATTTTTGGGCTCCCGGGCACTAGTAGCCAAACACCCTCCTTTTTTCAACCAATCCAATATAACACTAGAAAGGATCCGCCCACCAAAAATTTGGCTCAAACGGAGGTCGTTTTCATAGTGAAAATGACCATTTACGAAATTTCCCGATTCCCCAAAGGGGGTATCTCACGCATTTTGGGCTCCCGGGCACTAGTAGCCAAACACCCTCCTTTTTTCAACCAATCCAATATAACACTAGAAAGGATCCGCCCACCAAAAATTTGGCTCAAACGGAGGTCGTTTTCATAGTGAAAATGACCATTTACGAAATTTCCCGATTCCCCAAAGGGGGTATCTCACGCATTTTTGGGCTCCCGGGCACTAGTAGCCAAACACCCTCCTTTTTTCAACCAATCCAATATAACACTAGAAAGGATCCGCCCACCAAAAATTTGGCTCAAACGGAGGTCGTTTTCATAGTGAAAATGACCATTTACGAAATTTACCGATTCCCCGAAGGGGGGTAGTACACGCATTTTTAGGCTCCCGGGCACTAGTAGCCAAATATCCTCCTTTTTTCAACCAATCCAATAAAACAGTTGAAAGGATCCGCCCACCAAAAATTTGGTTCAAACGGAGGTCGTTTTCATGGTGAAAATCACCATTTTTGAAATTTCCCGATTCCCCAAAGGGGGTAAGCACACGCATTTTTGGGCTCCCGGGCACTCTTAGCCAAATACCCTCCTTTTTTCAACCAATCCAACAGAACATTTGAAAGGATCCGTTTACCAAAAATTTGGCTCAAACGGAGGTCGTTTTCATGGTTAAAATGACCATTTACGAAATTTTCCGATTCGCCAAAGGGGGTACACGCATTTTTAGGCTCCCGAGCACTCGTACCCAAATACCCTCCTTTTTAAACCAATCCAATAGAACATTTGAAAGGATCCGCCCACCAAAAATTTGGCTCAAACGGAGGTCGTTTTCATGGTGAAAATGACCATTTACGAAATTTCCCGATTCCCCAAAGGGGGGGTAGTACACGCATTTTTTGGCTCCCGGACACTAGTAGCCAAATATTCGCCTTTTTTCAACCAATCCAATAAAACATTTGAAAGGATCCGCCCGCCAAAATTTTGGCTCAAACGGAGGTCGTTTTCATGGTGAAAATCACCATTTACGAAATTTCCCGATTCCCCAAAGGGGGTATCTCACGCATTTTTGGGCTCCCGGGCACTAGTAGCCAAACACCCTCCTTTTTTCAACCAATCCAATAAAACACTATAAAGGATCCGCCCACCAAAAATTTGGCTCAAACGGAGGTCATTTTCATAGTGAAAATGACCATTTACGAAATTTCCCGATTCCCCAAAGGGGGTATCTCACGCATTTTTGGGCTCCCGGGCACTAGTAGCCAAACACCCTCCTCTTTTCAACCAATCCAATAAAACACTATAAAGGATCCGCCCACCAAAAATTTGGCTCAAACGGAGGTCGTTTTCATGGTGAAAATCTCCATTTACGAAATTTCCCGATTCCCCAAAGGGGGTAGCTCACGCATTTTTGGGCTCTCGGGCACTAGTAGCCAAACACCCTCCTTTTTTCAACCAATCCAATATAACACTAGAAAGGATCCGCCCACAAAAAATTTGGCTCAAACGGAGGTTGTTTTCATGGTGAAAATGACCATTTACGAAATTTCCCGATTCCCTAAAGGGGGTAGCTCACGCATTTTTGGGCTCCCGGGCACTAGTAGCCAAATACCCTCCTTTTTTCATCCAATCCAATATAACATTTGAAAGGAACCGCCCACCAAAAATTTAGCTCAAACGGAGGTCGTTTTCATGGTGAAAATCACCATTTTTTCATAAATGGTCATTTTCATGGTGAAAATGACCATTTACGAAATTTCCCGATTCCCCAAATACCCTCCTTTATTCAACCAATCCAATAGAACATTTCAAAGGATACGTCCACCAAAAATTTGGCTCAAACGGAGGTCGTTTTCATTGTGAAAATCACCATTTACGAAATTTCGCGATTCCCCAAAGGGGGTAGCTCACGCATTTTTGGGCTCCCGGACACTAGTAGCCAAGTACCCTCCTTTTTTCAACCAATCCAATATAACATTTGAAAGGATCCGCCCACCAAAAATTTGGTTCAAACGGAGGTCGTTTTCATGGTGAAAATCACCTTTTACGAAATTTTCCGATTCGCCAAAGGGGGTACACGCATTTTTGGGCTCCTGGGCACTAGTAGCCAAATACCATCCTTTTTTTAACCAATCCAATAGAACATTTAAAAGGATCCATCCAACAAAAATATGGCTCAAACGGAGGTCATTATCATGGTGAAAATCACCATTTACGAAATTTCCCGATTCCCCAATAGGGGTACCGTACACGCATTTTCGGGCTCTCTAGCACTAGTAGCCAAATACCCTCATTTTTTCAACCAATCCAATAGAACATTTGAAAGAATCCGTCCAACAAAAATTTGGCTCAAATGGAGATCGTTTTCATTGTGAAAATCACCATTTACGAAATTTCGCGATTCCCCAAAGGGGGTAGCTCACGCATTTTTGGGCTCCCGGGCACTAGTAGCCAAATACCCTCCTTTTTTAAACCAATCCAATATAAGATTTGAAAGGATCCGCCCACCAAAAATTTGGCTCAAACGGAGGTCGTTTTCATGGTGAAAATCACCATTTACTAAATTTCCTGATTCCCCAAAGGGGGTAGCTCACACATTTTTGGGCTCCCGGGCACTCGTAGCCAAATACTTTCCTATTTTCCACAAATCCAATAGAACATTGGAAAGGATCCGCCCACCAAAAATTTGGCTCAAACGGAGGTCATTTTCATGGTGAAAATGACCATTTACGAAATTTCCCGATTCCCCAAAGGGGGGTAGTACACGCATTTTTAGGCTCCCGGGCACTAGTAGCCAAATATCCTCCTTTTTTCAACCAATCCAATAAAACAGTTGAAAGGATCCGCCCACCAAAAATTTGGCTCAAACGGAGATCGTTTTCATGGTGAAAATCTCCATTTTTGAAATTTCCCGATTCCCCAAAGGGGGGTAGCACACGCATTTTTGGGCTCCCGGGCACTCTTAGCCAAATACCCTCCTTTTTTCAACCAATGCAATAGAAGATTTGAAAGGATCCGCCCACCAAAAATTTGGCTCAAACGGAGGTCGTTTTCAGAAAATCACCATTTACGAAATTTTCATTTCAAAGTGGGGTAGCACACGCATTTTTGGGCTCCTGCACTAGTAGCCAAATTCCCTCCTTTTTTCAACCAATCCAATAGAACATTGGAAAGGATCCGCCCACCAAAAATTTGGCTCAAACGGAGGTCGTTTTCATGGTGAAAATCACCATTTACGAAATTTCCCGAGTCCCCAAAGGGGATAGCTCACGCATTTTTGGGCTCCCGGACACTAGCAGCCAAATACCCTCCTTTTTTCAACCAATCCAATATAACATTTGAAAGGATCCTCCCATCAAAAATTTGGCTCAAACGGAGGTCGTTTTCAAGGTGAAAATGACCATTTACGAAATTTCCCGATTCCCCAAAGGGGGTAGTACACGCATTTTTGGGCTCCCAGGTACTGGTAGCCAAATACCCTCCTTTTTCAACCAATCCAACAGAACATTTGAAAGGATCCGTCCACCAAAAATTTGGCTCAAACGGAGGTCGTTTTCATGGTGAAAATCACCATTTACGAAATTTTCCGATTCCCCAAAGGGGGTCGCTCACGCATTTTTGGGCTCCCGGGCACTAGTAGCCAAATACCCTCCTTTTTTTCAACCAATCCAATATAAAATTTGAAAGGATCCGCCCACCAAAAATTTGGCTCAAACGGAGGTCGTTTTCATGGTGAAAATCACCATTTACGAAATTTTTCGATTCGCCAAAGGGGGTAGTACACGCATTTTTAGGCTCCCGGGCACTCGTAGCCAAATACTTTCCTTTTTTCAACAAATCCAATAGAACATTTGAAAGGATCCGCCCACCAAAAATTTGGCTCAAACGGAGGTCATTTTCATGGTGAAAATGACCATTTACGAAATTTCCCGATTCCCCAAAGGTACCGTACACGCATTTTTGGGCTCCCGGGCACTTGTAGCCAAATACCCTCCTTTTTTCAACCAATACAAAATAACATTTGAAAGGATCCGTCCACCAAAAATTTGGCTCAAACGGAGGTCGTTTTCATGGTTAAAATCACCATTTACGAAATTTCCTAATTCCCCAAAGGGGGTAGCTCACGCATTTTTGGGATCCCGGGCACTACTAGTAGCCAAGTACCCTCCTTTTTTCAACTAATCAAATATAACATTTGAAAGGATCCGCCCACCAAAAATTTGTCTCAAACGGTGGTCGTTTTTATGGTGAAAATCACCATTTACGAAATTTCCCGATTCGCCAAAGGGGGTACACGCATTTTTAGGGTCCTGGGCACTCGTAGCCAAATACCCTCCTTTTTAAACCAATCCAATAGAACATTTGAAAGGATCCGCCCACCAAAAATTTGGCTCAAACGGAGGTCGTTTTCATTGTGAAAATGACCATTTACGAAATTTCCCGATTCCCCAAAAGGGGGGGGGGGTAGTACACGCATTTTTGGGCTGCCGGGTACTTGTAGCCAAATACCCTCCTTATTACAACAAATCCAATAGAACATTTGAAAGGATCCTCCCACTAAAAATTTGGCTCAAACGGAGGTCATTTTCATGGTGAAAATGACCATTTACGAAATTTCCCGATTCCCCAAAGGGGTAGTACACGCATTTTTGGGCTCCCGGGCACTAGTAGCCAAATACCCTCCTTTTTTCAACCAATACAATAGAACATTTGAAAGGATCCGTCCACCAAAAATTTGGCTCAAACGGAGGTCGTTTCATGGTGAAATCACCATTTACGAAATTTCCTAATTCCACAAAGGGGGTAGCACACGCATTTTTGGGATCCCGGGCACTAGTAGCCAAATACCCTCCTTTTTTCAACCAATCCAATATAACATTTGAAAGGATCCGCCCACCAAAAATTTGGCTCAAACGGAGGTCGTTTTCATGGTGAAAATCACCATTTACGAAATTTCCCGATTCGCCAAAGGGGGTAGTACACGCATTTTTAGGCTCCCGAGCACTCGTAGCCAAATACCCTCCTTTTTCTACCAAAACAAAATAACATTTGAAAGGATCCGCCCACCAAAAATTTGGCTCAAACGGAGGTCGTTTTCAAGGTGAAAAGGACCATTTACGAAATTTCCCGATTCCCCAAAGGGGGGGTATTACACGCATTTTTGGGCTCCCGGGCACTCGTAGCCAAATATCCTCATTTTTTCAACCAATCCAATAGAACATTTGAAAGCATCCGCCCACCAAAATTTTGGCTCAAACGGAGGTCGTTTTCATGGTGAAAATCACCATATACGAAATTTTACGATTCGCCAAAGGGGGTACACGCATTTTTGGGCTCCTGGGCACTGGTAGCCAAATACCCTCCTTTTTTCAACCAATCCAAAAGAACATTTGAAAGGATCCGCCCACCAAAAATTTGGCTAAAACGGAGGTCGTTTTCATGGTGAAAATCACCATTTTCGAAATTTCCCAATTCCCCAAAGGGGGGTAGCACACGCATTTTTTGGCTCCCGGGAACTAGTAGCCAAATTCCCTCCTTTTTTCAACCAATCCAACAGAACATTTGAAATGATCCGCCCACCAAAATTTGGCTCAAACGGAGGTCGTTTTCATGGTGAAATGACCATTTTTGGGCTCCCGGGCACTCTAAGCCAAATACCCTCCTATTTTCAACAAATCCAATAGAACATTTGAAAGGATCCTCCCACCAAAAATTAGGCTAAAACGGAGGTCGTTTTCATGGTGAAAATCACCATTTACGAAATTTCCCGATTCCCAAAAGGGGTTACACGCATTTTTAGGCTCCCGGGCACTCGTAGCCAAATATCCTCCTTTTTTCAACCAATCCAATAGAACATTTGAAAGGATCAGCCCACCAAAAATTTGGCTCAAATGGAGGTCGTTTTCATGGTGAAAATCACCATTTACGAAATTTCCCGATTCCCCAAAGGGGGTAGTACACGCATTTTTGGGCTCCCAGGCACTAGTAGCCAAATACCCTCCTTTATTCAACCAATCCAATAGAACATTTCAAAGGATCCATCCACCAAAAATTTGGCTCAAACGGAGGTCGTTTTCATGGTGAAAATCACCATTTACGAAATTTCGCGATTCCCCAAAGGGGATAGCTCACGCATTTTTTGGCTCCCGGGCACTAGTAGCCAAGTACCCTCCTTTTTTCAACCAATCCAATATAACATTTGAAAAGATCCGCCCACCAAAAATTTGGTTCAAACGAAGGTCGTTTTCATGGTGAAAATCACCTTTTACGAAATTTTCCGATTCGCCAAAGGGGGTACACGCATTTTTGGGCTCCTGGGCACTAGTAGCCAAATACCCTCCTTTTTTTAACCAATCCAATAGAACATTTAAAAAGATCCATCCACCAAAAATATGGCTCAAACGGAGGTCATTTTCATGGTGAAAATCATCATTTACGAAATTTCCCGATTCCCCAATAGGGGTACCGTACACGCATTTTCGGGCTCTCTGGCACTAGTAGCCAAATACCCTCCTTTTTTCAACCAATCCAATATAACATTTGAAAGGATCAACCCACCAAAAATTTGGCTCAAACGGAGGTCATTTTCATGGTGAAAATCACCATTTATGAAATTTCTCGATTCCCCAAAGGGGGTAGCACACGCATTTTTGGGCTCCCGGGCACAAGTAGCCAAATACCCTCCTTTTTCAACAATCCAATAATAACATTTGAAAGGATCCGCCCACCAAAAATTTGGCTCAAACGTAGGTCATTTTCATGGTGAAAATCACCATTCATGAAATTTTCCGATTCCCCAAAGGGAGTAGCTCACGCATTTTTGGGCTCCCGGGCACTAGTAACCAAATACCCTCCTTTTTCAACAATCCAATAATAACATTTGAAAGGATACGCCCACCAAAAATTTGGCTCAAATGGACGTCGTTTTCATGGTGAAAATCACCATTTACGAAATTTCTCGATATCCCAAAGGGGGGTAGTACAAACATTTTTGGGCTCCCGGGCACTAGTAGCCAAATATCCTCCTTTTTTAAACCAATCCAATAAAACATTTGAAATGATCCGACCACCAAAAATTTGGCTCAAACGGAGGTCGTTTTCATGGTGAAAATCACCATTTTCGAAATTTCCCAATTCCCCAAAGGGGGTAGCACACGCATTTTTGGGCTCCCGGGCACTAGTAGCCAAATACCATCCTTTTTTCAACCAATCCAATAGAACATTTGAAAGGATCCCTCCACCAAAAATTTGGCTCAAACGGAGGTCGTTTTCATGGTGAAAATCACCATTTACAAAATTTCCCGATTCCCCAAAGGGGGTAGCTCACGCATTTTTGGGCTCCCGGGCACTAGTAGCCAAACACCCTCCTTTTTTCAAACAATCCAATATAACACTAGAAAGGATCTGCCCACCAAAAAATTGGCTAAAACGGAGGTCATTTTCATGGTGAAAATGACCATTTACAAAATTTCCTGATTCCCCAAAGGGGGTAGCTCACGCATTTTTGGGCTCCCGAGCACTAGAAGCCAAATTACCTCCTTTTTCAACCAATTCAATATAACATTTAAAAGGATCCACCCACCAAAAATTTGGATCAAACGTAGGTCGTTTTCTTGGTGAAAATCACCATTTACGAAATTTTCCGATTCCCCAAAGGGGGTAGCTCACGCATTTTTGGGCTCCCGGGCACTCGTAGCCAAATACTTTCCTTTTTTCAACAAATCCAATAGAACATTTTAAAGGATCCTCCCACTAAAAATTTGGCTAAAACGGAGGTCATTTTCATGGTGAAAATGACCATTTACGAAATTTCCCGATTCCCAAAAGGGAGTAGTACACGCATTTTTGGGCTCACGGGCACTAGTATCCAAATACCCTTCTTTTTTCAACCAATCCAATAGAACATTTGAAAGAATCCGTTCAACAAAAATTTGGCTCAAACGGAGATCGTTTTCATGGTGAAAATCACCATTTACGAAATTTCCTAATTCCCCAAAGGGGGTAGCTCACGCATTTTTGGGATCCCGGGCACTAGTATCCAAATACCCTCCTTTTTTCAACCAATCCAATATAACATTTGAAAGGATCCGCCCACCAAAAATTTGGCTCAAACGGAAGTCGTTTTTATGGTGAAAATCACCATTTACGAAATTTCCCAATTCGCCAAAGGGGGTACACGCATTTTTAGGCTCCTGGGAATTGGTAGCCAAATACCCTCCTTATTTCAACCAATCCAAAAGAACATTTGAAAGGATCCGCCCACCAAAATTTTGGCTCAAACGGAGGTCGTTTTCATGGTGAAAATCACCATTTTCGAAATTTTCCAATTCCCCAAAGGGGGGTAGGTAGCACACACATTTTTTGGCTCCCGGGAACTAATAGACAAATTCCCTCCTTTTTTCAACCAATCCAACAGAACATTTGAAATGATCCGCCCACCAAAATTTGGCTCAAACGGAGGTCGTTTCATGGTGAAATGACCATTTTTGGGCTCCCGGGCACTCTAAGCCAAATACCCTCCTATTTTCAACAAATCCAATAGAACATTTGAAAGGATCCGCCCATCAAAAATTTGGCTCAAACGGAGGTCGTTTTCATGGTGGAAATGACCATTTACGAAATTTCCCGATTCCCCAAAGGGGGTAGTACACGCATTTTTGGGCTCCCGGGCACTAGTAGCCAAATACCCTCCTTTTTTGAGCCAATCCAACACAACATTTGAAAGGATCCGTCCACCAAAAATTAGGCTCAAACGGAGGTCATTTTCATGGTGGAAATCACCATTTACGAAATTTCCCGATTCCCCAAAGGGGGTACACACATTTTTAGGCTCCCGGGCACTCGTAGCCAAATATCCTCCTTTTTTCAACAAATCCAATAGAACATTTGAAAGGATCATCCCACCAAAAATTTGGCTCAAGCGGAGGTCGTTTTCATGGTGAAAATCACCATTTACGGAATTTCCCGATTCCCCAAAGGGGGCTAGTACACGCATTTTTGGGCTCCCAGGCACTAGTAGCCAAATACCCTCCTTTTTTCAACCAATCCAATAGAACATTTCAAAGGATCCGTCCACCAAAAATTTGGCTCAAACGAAGGTTGTTTTCATGGTGAAAATCACCATTTACGAAATTTTCTGATTCCCCAAAGGGGGTAGCTCACGCATTTTTGGGCTCCCGGGCACTAGTAGCCAAATACCCTCCTTTTTTCAACCAATCCAATATAACATTTGAAAGGATCCGCCCACCAAAAATTTGGTTCAAACGGAGGTCGTTTTCATGGTGAAAATCACCTTTTACGAAATTTTCCGATTCGCCAAAGGGGTACACGCATTTTTGGGATCCCGGGCACTAGTATCCAAATACCCTCCTTTTTTCAACCAATCCAATATAACATTTGAAAGGATCCGCCCACCAAAACTTTGGCTCAAACGGAAGTCGTTTTTATGGTGAAAATCACCATTTACGAAATTTCCCAATTCGCCAAAGGGGGTACACGCATTTTTAGGCTCCCGGGCACTCGTAGCCAAATATCCTCCTTTTTTCAACCAATCCTATAGAACATTTGAAAGGATCCGCCCACCAAAAATGGCTCAAACGGAGGTCATTTTCATGGTGAAAATGACCATTTAACAAATTTCCCGATTCCCCAAAGGGGGGTATAGTACACGCATTTTTGGGCTCCTGGGCACTAGTAGCCAAATATCCTCCTTTTTTCAACCAATCCAATAAAACATTTGAAAGGATCCGCCCACCAAAAATATGGCTCAAATGGAGGTCGTTTTCATGGTGAAAATCACCTTTTTCGAAATTTTCCGATTCCCCAAAGGGGGTAGCACACGCATTTTTGGCCTCCCGGGCACTCTTAGCCAAATACCCTCCTTTTTTCAACAAATCCAATAGAACATTTGAAAGGATCCGTCCACCAAAAATTTGGCTCAAACGGAGGTCATTTTCATGGTGAAAATCACCATTTACGAAATTTCCCGAGTCCCCAAAGTGGGTAGTACACGCATTTTTAGGCTCCCGGGCACTCGTAACCAAATACTTTCCTTTTTTCAACAAATCCAATAGAACATTTGAAAGGATCCGTCCACCAAAATTTTTGCTCAAACAGAAGTCATTTTCATGGTGAAAATCACCATTTACGAAATTTCCTAATTCCTAAAAGGGGGTAGCACACGCATTTTTGGGCTCCTGGGCACTAGTATTCAAATACCCTTATTTTTTCAACCAATCCAATAGAACATTTGAATGGATCCGTCCACCAAAAATTTGGCTCAAACGGATGTCGTTTTCATGGTGAAAATCACCATTTACGAAATTTCCTTATTCCCCAAAGGGGGTAGCTCACGCATTTTTGGGCTCCCGGGCACTAGTAGCCAAACACCCTCCTTTTTTCAACCAATCTAATATAGCATTTGAAAGGATCTGCCCACAAAAAATTGGCTCAAACGGAGGTCGTTTTCATGGTGAAAATGACCATTTACGAAATTTCCCGATTCCCCAAAGGGGGTAGCTCACGCATTTTTGGGCTCCCAGGCACTAATAGCCAAATACCCTCCTTTTTTCAACCAATCTAATAGAACATTTGAAAGGATCCATCCACCAAAACTTTGGCTCAAACGGAGGTCGTTTTCATGGTTAAAATCACCATTTACGAAATTTCCCGATTCGCCAAAGGGGGTAGTACACGCATTTTTAGGCTCCCGGGCACTCGTAGGCAAATACCCTCTTTTTTTCAACCAATCCAATAGAACATTTGAAAGGATCCGCCCACCAAAAATTTGGCTCAAACGGAGGTCGTTTTCATGGTGAAAATCACCATTTTCGAAATTTCCCGATTCCCCAAAGGGGTAGCACACGCATTTTTGGGCTCCCGGGAACTAGTAGCCAAATTCCCTCCTTTTTTCAACCAATCCATCAGAACATTTGAAATGATCCGCCCCCCAAAATTTTGGCTTAAATGGAGGGCGTTTTCATTGTGAAATGACCATTTTTGGGCTCCCGGGCACTCGTAGCCAAATACCCTCATTTTTTCAACAAATCCAATAGAACATTTGAAAGGATCCGCCCACCAAAAATTTGGCTCAAACGGAGGTCATTTTCATGGTGAAAATGACCATTTACGAAATTTTCCGATTCCCCAAAAGGGGTAGTACACGCATTTTTGGGCTCCCGGGCACTAGTAGCCAAATACCCTCCTTTTTTCAACCAATCCAATAGAACATTTGAAAGGATCCGTCCACCAAAAATTAGGCTCAAACGGAGGTCATTTTCATGGTGAAAATCACCATTTACGAAATTTCCCGATTCCCCAAAGGGGGTACACGCATTTTTAGGCTTCTGGGCACTCGTAGCGAAATATCCTCCTATTTTCAACCAATCCAATAGAACATTTGAAAGGATCCATCCACCAAAAATTTTGCTCAAACGGAGGTCGTTTTCATGGTGAAAATCACCATTTACGAAATTTCCAGATTCCCCCAAGGGGGTAGCTCACGCATTTTTGGGCTCCCGGGCACTAGTAGTCAAATACCCTCATTTTTTCAAACAATCCAATAGAACATTTGAAAGGATCCGTCCATCAAAAATTTGGCTCAAACGGAGGTCGTTTTCATGGTGAAAATCACCATTTACGAAATTTCCCGATTCCCCAAAGGGGGTAGCTCACGCATTTTTGGGCTCCCGGGCACTAGTAGCCAAATACCTTCCTTTTTTCAAACAATCTAATATAACATTTGAAAGGATCAGCGCACAAAAAATTTGGCTCAAACGGAGGTCGTTTTCATGGTGAAAATGACCATTTACGAAATTTCACGATTCCCCAAAGGGGGTAGCTCACGCATTTTTGGGCTCCCAGGCACTAATAGCCAAATACCCTCCTTTTTTCAACCAATCCAAAAGAACATTTGAAAGGATCCATCCACCAATATTTTGGCTCAAATGGAGGTCGTTTTCATGATGAAAATCACCATTTACGAAATTTCCCGATTCGCCAAAGGGGGTAGTACACGCATTTTTAGGCTCCCGGGCACTTATATCCAAATACCCTCCTTTTTTCAATCAATCCAATAGATCATTTGAAAGGATCCGCCCACCAAAAATTGGCTCAAACGGAGGTCGTTTTCATGGTAAAAATCACCATTTTCGAAATTTCCCGATTCCCCAAAGGGGATAGCACACGCATTTTTGGGCTCCCAGGAACTAATAGCCAAATTCCCTCCTTTTTTCAACCAATCCATCAGAACATTTGAAATGATCCGCCCCCCAAAAATTTGGCTCAAATGGAGGTCATTTTCATTGTGAAATGACCATTTTTGGGATCCATGGGCACTCGTAGCCAAATACCCTCATTTTTTCAACAAATCCAATAGAACATTTGAAAGGATCCGCCCACCAAAAATTTGGCTCAAACGGAGGTCGTTTTCATGGTGAAAATGACCATTTACGAAATTTCCCGATTCCCAAAGGGGTAGTACAGGCATTTTTGGGCTCCCGGGCAGTAGTAGCCAAATACCCTCCTTTTTTCAACCAATCCAATAGAACATTTGAAAGGATCCGTCCAACAAAAATTTGGCTCAAACGGAGGTCGTTTTCATGGTGAAAATCACCATTTACGAAATTTCCCGATTCCCCTAAGGGGGTAGCTCACGCATTTTTGGGCTACCGGGCACTAGTAGCCAAATACCCTCCT
The DNA here is from genome assembly GCA_022495995.1 of Adenophora triphylla var. japonica. Lineage (NCBI taxonomy): Eukaryota > Viridiplantae > Streptophyta > Magnoliopsida > Asterales > Campanulaceae > Adenophora > Adenophora triphylla. Next base: position 4,973 of record JAFEMH010006753.1, on the reverse strand, counting down.
TTTTTCAACCAATCCAATATAACATTTGAAAGCATCCGCCTACCAAAAATTTGGCTCAAATGGAGGTCGTTTTCATGGTGAAAATCACCATTTACGAAATTTCCCGATTAGCCAAATCGGGTACACGCATTTTTGGGCTCCCTAGCACTAGTAGCCAAATACCCTCCTTTTTTCAACCAATCCAATAGAACATTTTAAAGGATCCCCCCACCAAAAATTTGGCTCAAACGGCGGTCGTTTTCATGGTGAAAATCACCATTTATGAAATTTCCCGATTCCCCAAAAGGGGTACCGTACATGCATTTTTGGGCTCTCGGGCACTAGTAGCCAAAAACCCTCCTTTTTTCAACCAATCCAATAGAACATTTGAAAGGATCATCCCAACAAAAATTTGTCTCAAACGGAGGTCGTTTACATATTGAAAATCACCATGCATTTTTGGGCTCTCGGGCACTATTAGCCAAATACCCTCCTTTTTTCAACCAATCCAATAGAACATTTGAAAGGATCAGCCCACCAAAAATTTGGCTCAAATGGAGGTCGTTTTATGGTGAAAATCATCATTTACGAAATTTCCCGATTCCCCAAAGGGGGTATAGTTCACGCATTTTCGGGCTCCCGAGAACTAGTAGCCAAATATCCTCCTTTTTCAATCAATCTTATAGAACATTTGAAAGGATCCGCCCACCAAAAATTTGGCTCAAACGGAGGTCTTTTTCATGGTGAAAAGCACCATTTACGAAATTTACCGACTCCCCAAAGGGGGTACACGCATTTTTGGGCTCCCGGGCACTAGTAGCCAAATTCCCTCCTTTTTTCAAACAATCCAATAGAACATTTGAAAGGATACGCCCTCCAAAAATTTGGCTCAAACGGAGGTAGTTTTCATGGTGAAAATCACCATTTACGAAATATCCTGATTCCCCAAAGGGGTAGTACACGCATTTTTGGGCTCCCGGGAACTAGTAGCCAAATACCCTCCTCTTTTCAACCAATCCAATAGAATATTTGAAAGGATCCGCCCACCAAAAATTTGACTCAAACGGAGGTCGTTTTCATGGTGAAAATCACCATTTACGAAATTTCCCGATTTCCCAAAAGGGGTACCGTACAAGCATTTTTGGGCTCACGGGCACTAGTATCCAAATACCCTCCTTTTTTTAACCAATCCAATAGAAGATTTGAAAGGATCAGCCCACCAAAAATTTGGCTCAAACGGAGGTCGTGTTCATGATGAAAATGACCATTTACGAAATTTTCCGATTCTCCAAAGGGGGTAGTACACGCAGTTTTGGGCTTTCGGGCACTAGTAGCCAAATACCATCCTTTTTTTCAATCAATCCAATAGAACATTTGAAAGGATCCGCCCATCAAAATTTTGGCTCAAACGGAGGTCGTTTTCATGGTGAAAATCACCATTTACGAAATTTCCCGATTCCCTAAAGGGGGTAGCTCACGCATTTTTGGGCTCCCGGGCACTAGTAGCCAAATACCATCCTTTTTTTCAATCAATCCAATAGAACATTTGAAAGGATCCGCCCACCAAAAATTTGGCTCAAACGGAGGTCGTTTGAAAATCACCATTTACGAAATTTCCCAATTCCCCAAAGGGGGTAGTACACGCATTTTTGGGCTCCCGGGCACTAGTAGCTAAATACCATCCTTTTTTAACCAATCCAATAGAACATTTGAAAGGATCTGTTCACCAAAAAATTGGCTCAAACGGAGGTCGTTTTCATGGTGAAAATCACCATTTACGAAATTTTTCGATTCCCAAAAGGGATAGCTCACGCATTTTTGGGCTCCCGGGAACTAGTATCCAAATACCCTCCTTTTTTCAACCAATCCAATAGAACATTTGAATGGATCTGTCCACCAAAAATTTGGCTCAAACGGAGGTCGTTTTCATGGTGAAAATCACTATTTACGAAATTTCCCGATTCGCCAAAGGGGGTAGTACACGCATTTTTGGGCTCCCGGGCACTATTATCCAAATACCCTACATTTTTCAACCAATACAATAGAATATTTGAAAGGATCCGCCTACCAAAAATTTGGCTCAAACGGAGGTCGTTTTCATGGTGAAAATCACCATTTACAAAATTTCCCGATTCCCCAAAGGGGGTAGGTAGTACACAAATTTTTGGGCTCCCGGGCACTAGTATTCAAATACCCTCCTTTTTTCAACCAATACAATAGAACATTTGAAAGGATCCGCCCACCAAAAATTTGGCTCAAACGGAGGTCGTTTTCATGGTGAAAATCACTATTTACGAAATTTCCCGATTCCCCATAGGGGGTAGTACACGCATTTTTTGGGCTCCCGGGCACTAGTAGCCAAATACCCTCCTTTTTTCAACCAATCGAATAGAACATTTGAAAGGATCCGGCCACCAAAAATTTGGCTCAAACGGAGGTCGTTTTCATGGTGAAAATCACCATTTACGAAATTTCTCGATTCCCCAAAAGGGGTGGTACCCGCATTTTGGGCTCCCGGGCACTAATAGCCAAATACCCTCCTTTTTTCAACCAATCCAATAGAACATTTGAAAGGATCCGCCAACCAAAAATTTGGCTCAAATGGAGGTCGTTTTCATGGTGAAAATCACCATTTACGAAATTTCCCGATTTCCCAAAGGGGGCCCCGTACACGCATTTTTGGGCTCTCGGGCACTAGTAACCAAATACCCTCCTTTTTTCAACCAATCCAATAGAACATTTGAAAGGATCCGTCAACCAAAAATTTGGCTCAAACGGAGGTCTTTTTCATGGTGAAAATGACCATTTACGAAATTTCCCGATTCCCCAAAGGGGGTAGTACACGTTTTTTTGGGCTCTCGGGCACTATTAGCCAAATACCCTCCTTTTTTCAACCAATCCAATAAAACATTTTAAAGGATCCGCCCACCAAAAATTTGGCTCAAACGAAGGTCGTTTTCATGGTATACAACCCTGCTTCTCAGTATGAATTTATTCTCACCGCGCATCCAAGATCATGGGTAAGCAACACAATCTCTACATCAACAAACTACTACAAATCAGTCTGCTGTCACCAAGACGTATATTACTAGTGCAGAATTTTACCGTGATACTGATGATTGTCATCAAGACGTATGTTAATAACATAGGAGCCAAGCGGCGTCAAATCCCGCAATTGTCATCAAGACGTATGTTAGTGGCATAAGGATTTAAACAAACCCAGAATCTCGCAATTGTTATCAAGGCGTCTGCTAATAACATAGGATTCACACGCATGTTCAAGGGAAAGGAGGATTCAGGTACCTGGCGTCTCCAACAAACCATCAAGTCCTACATTGGCAACGACAAAGGGTATATTCAGAATTGGGTCAACGACGTTGATTCCTCAATATGGGTATTCTCTAAAACTCTAAACTCTTTACTTACAGCAGTATTGCTTTCCAAAGATTTTTAAAATACCTCAAGCGTCCGTTTTTGCGTAATTTTGGAGTCTGTCAAACCCGAACTACGTTTGGTCTGATTTCCTTCCGAGGAATACGTAGGCAGCTTTATTGCACGACCATCCCATCAGTTCTAAATGGTGTCTTTTCTATCAACGATGTTACTTCTTCTATAAGTATCGTCGCCGAGGGGCTCTGTAGACATTCCATTTTGAACATTTCATTCATGATCATACATCTTTTGTGTCTCACCTTTGATTTAGGTTGAAACTCGTTATGTTTGACATGCTTCGTTAAGTTTCTGACTGATGACCGTTAGTCAAGGGCTGAAATGAACATTAGAACTGTTGAAGAGGGCATTTTTGGAAAACAGAATGTCGGTGCCTCGTAAGAGACATCGATGTCTCGTACGAGACATCCACTTTGACAGTCGAGTTTTCAGAAAGTTTCGACAGTTTCCTTGTTGATCAAAACCTCCTTTCTTGGCAAACACTCAAGCAATCTAGGGATAAATTCTGATCGATCCTAGAGTCCAAAGATAGCTCTTGAGATTCAATTTTTTGATTCCCATCCTCAATTAACCTCTCAAATCCCTATAAATACCTCATTCTTTCACTAGAAAAAAGGTTGGAGTTAGTTGGAACTTAGTTAGAAACCTCTTGGCTGGAACCATAAACCCTAAACACGTCACAAAGACTCTCATAATCAGTCCCTACACCTTACAAACGAATTTCAAAGCTTGGAGGATCATTCATAGCCTTTAGTCAAGGCTATCCATCGGATTCTTGAAGAACACTTAGGTAACTTCCTTTGTTTTCTCTTCTTCTCATCTCCTTCTTTGCTTTAAAGTTGTGTGATCCCATCAAAGGAGCAGCCTAGAGTTTATCCAAATCATGGAGATGATCTCGAAGAATATGATCCGACATCCCAAATAAATAAGAAATTATTTATTTGTTTATTTGTTTCTTTTTCATAAAACTTGTTAAATATTAATATTGATGATGATGATTTCCCTATCAAGACCAATCATAGATTGGGTGAATTGGGTGCTCCTTGACCTTCCCAATTCATAACTTAACCTCCGAATCCAAGAATCTCACGGTCCGTGTTCCGTTCAACAACATGGTGGCGACTCATAAATCATAAAAAGGTAAAAAGGAAGGATTTTCACTATCGGTTGCAAACAGTGGCGACTCTGCTAGGGACGAGATCATTCTCAGTGGGTTAGACTCACGTTGGAAAACATCAACGTTCATTATTAAAATTTAACAAATTTTATGCAGTTTATGTTCCCAGAAGAGATATCTCGTACGAGGCATCTCGGTTGTCTCGTATGAGGCATCTCTTTTGAATCGACAGACCGGTATTCCCGATCTCGAAAGTGGATCCCCGATCGGTTCGATGCGTAATGTAATGTCGCTATGTTCCCCTCTCTCGTTTCGAATCTTAGGGCCTCCCTATTGATGAAGAAATACCCCCATATCTCGTAAAGCTAACCTTTGTTTTGCAGGAGTACTTGAACCCAATGTGCTTTATTTGCTTTACTATATTATG